>JARHVA010003983.1:1052500-1077500 GCA_037957365.1 Torreya grandis
TTTAGAAAACCACTTGAGGGATTTATGGATGGAGGTAATGGTTGATCTAAAGTTATCCCTTAGAAGTTATATGTTTGTGAGGAATCAATGGTCATGACACATATAAACATGGAGGTAGGGGACACAAAAGCATGAGTGCTAGTTAAAGAACTAACAGAGGATAAGATAACTTGTGGGATGATGATAGTGTGCCTCTTCTTAGAAAATTGTGTACCAGGACTAGGCATAGGTATAGGCATGAATGGGGGAAAATTGTCCACTAAAAAAACTCTAGAGGTGGATAATATGTTGAAGGGAATGACAGTGGGCAAGGGCATGGCTATAGTCCTAATTATAGTTATGGTGAGAGGCCTATAAGGTAGGAGGTTAACATGGCCTAGTGTTATGGGTTGACCAAATATGCTCAAGGGTTACTTATAGAGGAAAGAATGAGGTAAGTAAATACATTATTAACTTGTAATATTAGACCCTTCTCTGGTAGGAGGAACGAGAGGTAATGGATGAATTGAAGTTACTAGTGTAGGGGTTATTGTCACCTGCATAGAAGGTGTTTCCTATGTATAGGTGGCACCTTGTATTTTGGATAGACTACTAGATGAGACCCATAAGGTGGAAGCCTACTCAACTTGTTACCCTAAACTAGTTCCTCCCTTCTCTAAAGTGGGAGATAATGCCTAGAGTATTATTAAATTGAGTTGTGGGTTTGTCAGGACTTCTTCTCCAATGTTATAAGTATGGAATGAATATGTTCATGCTACAACATAGGTATTTTATTATTAAAACACCCAAAAAAATTACACCTCATGCAATATTCACATTCTTTACCCTCTACTTGAATTTTGCATCATTATTTATATTTAGGTAGAACTGATCTCCATCCTTGGGATCATGATGGTATGTGATGCCAAAGTTAGCCTATGTCTAACATAGTGATTTAATGTCAAGTGTGTATGATATTATTCATTATAAATGTATTTTTATAGAATAAAGGTGGTCTTATGTTTGGAAGTATCCATGATTAGGTACCAAGTCTCAACTTGAAATTGGATGATGTTGGTTAAATGGGGATGGATAGATCCCTTATTATTGTTTTTGCACAATCAATATACTCCTTTGAGTAATTGTAAGGAAATTTATTATGTAATTAATTTTTTTCACTATGATGCGTAACCTAAATGGGGTTATTTACATCCCATCAACTCTTATTACAGTACAATGAGGTTAATACCATTAGGATCCCAAAGTGATAAGTGTTACCTTGATCTCTTATACTAACCTAGGCATAGTCCTTTTATAGATGGCCTTATATATAATTTAGTATAACTACTCATTAATTTCCCACATGTCATAACCATACTTGTAAATTATAAATTTCATTAAGATGTGGGACACATTCCATTTCAATTTTGGATCCCAATTGGTAAACTTCAAAAATTTCAAAGTGGCACAAATGGCATCAACCAAGTAGGACATCATATATAAGGGATTTCCTTGTTTAGTTTTGGTCTTCCTAATTTGGGTAGATAAATTATAATAAATTATTTCCCCAAGAGGGGGATTGGTGGAGTCATGTAAGAGTTAATATTTCCTCCATTAAAGGTGTTTCCTATGTAGAGGTGGTACCTTTTATTTGGGATAGGATACTAGATGAGACCTGTGAGGTGGAAGCCTACTAAACTTGTTCCCCTAAACTATTTCTTCCTTTATCCAAATTGGTAAACAATGCATATAATAATCTTTAATTGGTTGTGGGTCTATCAAGACTTCTTCTCTAATATTAGTGGTATAAATTAGAGATGTTGATGTTATAGCTTGAGTATCTTGTTTTTTGAATACCATAAAAATTTTCTTCATCCATTATTCCTTTCACCCATGTGATATTAATATCCCTCAACCTCTAATTGACTTTTGTATCATTAGCTAAATTAAGGTAGAACTGACCTCCTTCCTTAGGCTCATGATGGTATGTACTGTTTAGAGTTTCCCTATGTCTAACATAGTGATTGCATGTCAAGTGTGTAGGTCTCATTCCCTATCAATGTCCTTTTATAGACTAAAGGTGGACCTATGTTTGTTAATAGACATGAGTGAGAAAAATTCTCAACTTGAAATTGATTGATATTGGTTAATTGGGGATGGACTGGTCCATTCTTATTTTTTCATAGTTCATCTACTCCTATGAGTAGTTTGAAGGCAAACTCTTACTTAGCTAGCTTTTCTAGCACTATGATGGGAAACCTATAATTAGGTTATTTTCATCCCATCAAATCTTATTCAACTATAGTTATGGTAGTACTAGTAGGCTCCCAAATTACTAAGTGTTTCCGTAATCTCTTTTGATAACCTAGTCATAGTCCTTTCATGTATGGCCTTATATATGATTGGGTATAATTTCTTGGTAATGGAACACATCTCCTACTTGTACCTATAAATTTTAACCTTCATGAAAACATGGGGCATGATCCATTACAAGTTTAGATCATAATTTGTAAGCTTGAGGAACTTAAGAGTTAGATAGAAGGCATAAACTAAGTAGGACATCATATAGTAATGATTTCTTTTATTTTCCATCATCTTCATTATTTTCAAAGATAAATTGTAGGGAATGATTTCCCCAAGAGGGGAGTGGTGGAGTTGTATATCATCATGGATAGGAGTGGAAGCCACTTCTCATCCACATGGCTAGTGTCTTCTACTCCATGTAACATGTTCATCATGGCCATCCCCATCCTCACAACTTCTTGAATTGGGTGATGGGTATTTTATTGATTTCAAAATTTCAAATGAAATTCCTTGGGTTTTCTACCAAGCTTCTCAATACTTCTCAGATGTTATTCAAGTTGAGCCATTGGGTTACAGTTTCTTGAATATAAATAATTTTAGACTTGGGTAAATCATAGTAGGCCTAGAAGATTAACCCATATATAAAGGCAATATTATTAAAAAAATTGATACATTTGATCATGTTATATTTAAAATAACAATGGATGAATATTTGGTATACTAAATCCAAATAGGGTAGTACCTCTAGGTTGGATGTAGTTTTGTGTGATCTCATAGACTTGAGTGCAAAGATGTTAGACATTTATTTAAAAACATTAGAGTCTTCTTCATTTTCACTATCCTAGTCCTCCATTCTCTCCACATGGTAGAATATGTCATTATAGTTTCTGTCATCTATGGCCAATGTAATGGTATTGAAACTAGTGCGTCATAAGACTATGTTTATCCCATATGAATAGAGAAATAAGACTTATTCTAACTTGGCAATTCTAGACGTTCCTATTTTGGCCATGAAATTTGAATTTTGATTGATGAGCTCATATATTATATTAATTTTAGATGAATGTATAAAATTACTTTAATAAATAACACATATTGCTTTAGATTTATTCAATAGATAGTAATTGAAACTGAATGCAAAGCCTTGAGATTTCAATCTTTAAACTCTAGATTTTCTAGAATTCCACTTCAGTAATGGTTTTTTAATTTTTATTGATGATATCATATATTGTATTAATTATATATGAACACATATAAGTTATTTATGAAATACCATAGATTTATTTAAATTTATTATATATATATATATATATATATATATATATATATATATATATATATATATATATATATATCAATTAAAATTAAATACAAAGCCTTGATATTGCGAGTTTTAAATTCTAGATTTTATAAAAATTTTAACTTCAAGATATGAGTCATAAATGGAAAGTATATTTTAATTGGTATAACTTAAAGATAGGGTGGCTACTAATTTTTTTTATAATAGATTCAAAAAACCACTTTTGGTAACTAGCCTTTTATTTTGAGTACTAGGTTACTTGGGTGTGCTGCATGGTATTATATCAAGTGACACGCTTTGATTGGCTCATGTTTCATTAGGTTAAGTAACTTATTTTGATTGTATATTACAATGAGGTAATGGTTACATGTGTCATTATCATATTGGTCCTACTTAATATATGGATTCTAAGTAACATCTAAATATTTAAGAGTGGGTAAATGAGTGATAAGTGTCACCTTGTCATACACTCATAATGTTGTCATAATGTAGTTGGATTACTGTATCATGAAACTATCTCTGACTTAAATCCCAAGTGGATCTTTAGTTTTATTCCAAATACTAGAAACTTTAAAGATAAATATCCACATGTATTCAACCTATTAGTTCCAACTATCAAGTGGTTTCCATGTAGTATCCATCTATTCAGTATTTAATTTACTAGCTTTTAGGTGTCATTTTATCATCTGATCACAATATTGACATATTGAATATTACATCTTAGCTATGGGGGTATAAATGGCATGACCTAGTTATAGTGGCATGATGTGATTGGATCATTTTATTATAAGAGTTTAGAAAGCAATTAGAGACTCAAAAGGTTGTGATCAAGTGCCACTAGAATGTCTTAGTTGTGTTATAACTAATTTTTAGGATGAAACACACTGATTAAATGACAAGTGGCACATTCCCATTATGTTTTTGCATTTGCAACTTTGTAAATTTTCCTTGGACTTAAAATTCCACAAGTGGGTGCCAAGTGGAATCATGTAATAGGATCAAGGGGTCAAAAGGTTTTACAAAATAATAGGATCCTTGGAACGTTGTGACTAGGTGCCAAGTTTTAGACTTTAATTGGGTCATTAGGTTGAAAGAATTTTTGAAGGCTAGAAGATGCACTAAAAATATCAAAAAATTATGTGGTTGAGTAACCAGTGCATGTGACACTACCACATGTCAATTGAGGCTAAATTGAAATTGAGTTACTTATAAGGAAACACTTTAAAAGTAACACATTCATGTGTAACTTGAAGGTATCTCTTAGGGGATACCTTGAAGGATAAATAAAATCTTGTGCCTATTTGATAGGTATCTCATAGGAGATACCTTGAAGGAGAAATCCACTCTTTTGAATGTTTGAAAGGTATCTCATAAGAGATACCTTGAAGGTATTTCAAGGGCCTTCAAAATATCACCCTATAGAGCCTACCACATAAAGTAAAATTCCACTCATGCATGTTGAAGGTATCTATTATGAGATAACTTCAAAATTCCCTTTAATGTATGACAATGTCCTTCAAAGTATCTCCTAATATATTCCTTCAAGTTACCCATTACGGTATCATAAGGCTCTTATAGGAATATCATAGTATATATATATATATATATCTTAGGGAATTATCATAAATTTAAGGGGGATGTTAAAGGTATCTCCAAGGATACCTTATAAACAATAGTCAATGTATTGATAACTACCTTCTTTGATTGAAACAACTATTTACTCATTGAATCCATTATACAACTCAATAAGGTTGGGCAAGTTAAACCTTGAGGTATATACTAGGATACTCATTCGAGGTAATTTTAATACCTTCATGGATAACTTGAAGGTATATCCTAGTAGATATTTTAAAAGATAAATCCACTCTTGTGCATGTTTGAAAGGTATCTCCCATGAGATACATTGAAACTATTACAAGGTCTTTTAAGTTTTCACCCAGTAGTGCCTTCAGGATCAAGGACCACTCATGTGCATGTTGAAAGTATCTCCTAGGAGATACCTTTAACATTTAATTAAATGTATGATAATTCCATTCAAATTAACTCCTAGGAGATTCCTTTAATGGCCTTGTACTTCCTTAAAGGTATGGAAATTCCCTTGAGTGTAATTCTTGTTCAATACAAAATGATACAATAAAGGATCTACCTTATTCAACTCTCTCTTGATGATCTTATGAGGTCTATAATTTTGATGGGTTTCACATTTAATCTTGTAATTAATACATCTTGACCCCTTGATAAGATCTAAAAATACCTTATACACAACAATAAATGTATTGATAACTACCTTCTTTAATTAAAACACCTACTTACTCATTGAATCCTTTATACACCATATAAATGGTGAGCAAGTTCTACCTTGAGCTATATAATGAGAGATTATTTTAATGTACATGTAATACTTAATGGCTGACATTAAATTATCTCCTTGAGGGTAACATGAAGTATCTTAATGGGTGACTTGAAATTATCTCTTTTGAAAAATTTTACTCTTGGAAGTTTCCTATTAGGATCTTTCATGTAAGGAATGGGAATGTGAATGGTCTAGATGCCATGTTTATTTGGGATGTATAATATTTATTTATATGCATTCAAAATTCATAATTGATCATGATCGAGGAACAAGTGATCGTATCCATTCCTCCCTCACAATAATTGGCATTGTTGTCGAGCCCCAACCTAGGTTTGTATCCTTACGATAACATTTTCCAAAATTTCTAACTTTTAAAAACTATAATCAAATTATTTACTTCCATGTAAGAGGGAAAATTTTTAAACTATTTTAAGGTGGAAATTTTATGTGCATAGGAAGACCTAAAATGTGTGTTCTTATAAGGCCTGTCAATAGTAATTCACATTTTCCCAATGGTTTAAATCCTCATGTGTGCAACATAAGAGTCTTCAGTCTTCACAACTCTTATTTTTATACATGTTCATTAGAAGAAATCAATAATCTCATGGATTTGTCCTACAACTATGAACACAAATAGATATACTAAGATAATAAGGTATAATTATGAACCCTCACATTTTACTAATTATTAATCATTCATCTTCTAGTGGTGGGAGCAGCCATGGAAAATTTCATAGGAAGAACAAAGTATTATGTAGGGAATAAGTAAATCCATTTTCTATTATCCTTGTATTTGAAGCCACTATAGCCTATTTATATCCTCCTATAAAAATCCAAGCCAACTTAAACCATGCCAAACCAAGCCAAGCCATGGGCAATATAGACATGCTAAGTTTGGTGTTATTTGAGGTATTTATAGTGTGGTCAATTATGTGCCACTACACCACCCCATACTAGAGTTTCTAATAATTGTACATTATATTCCTGAATGAGACTAAAAAATAAATTAAAGACCCAAACTAATCCCTCTTTACATGGCAGTTTAGGAATAACAACATAGGCTTGCTTCAATTGCAAGTTTGTGGGAATTTAGTGCTAGCGCAATGATAAATTCTTAGAAAATTTTAATCATTAAATTCCCTAAAATGACTCTAGAATGAGGTTTCCCTAATGGCTTGAAGAATTATTATAACATGTCTTACTTATATGTCTCTAGTAATAGTCTTTTAGGACAAATCCCTAAGTTTTTTACAAATGGCTTTCCTTTCTTATGGAATTAGATATTTATAATAACCAATTCAGAGGACCCATTACCAACCAACTCTCTAATTACACCTATATTAATCTCCTTCATATCAATGTCAACCAACTTATTATCCCAATGCCATGGGAATTAACATTGCTCAAGCACCTTAATGACTTTAATTTTATAGATAATCTTCTTGCAGTGTATATACTTACTAAATGAACCTTTAATATCACCAATATTTTTAAAAATAAGCTGCTAAGGAAAATTTATACACAACAATCAATGTATTTATAACTACCTTCTTTGATTGAAATAACTATTTACTCATTGAGTCCCTTAAACACTTCAACAACACCAGGAAAGTTCAGCCTTGACGTATCCACAAGGAGATTCCTTCATGTGCAACTTGAAGGTATCTCGTAGGAGATACCTTGAAGATATTACAAACCTAAATAGCACTAGGCAAGTTCAACCTTGAGTATCCACTAGGATATTCCTTTGAGTGCCTTGTAATACTTCATGGGTAACTTTAAGGTATTTATTAGGAGATACCTTGAAGATATTACAAGTACCTTTAATGTAAAAGGAAGTTACACTCATACAATGCAATAAATAATTAGATCTAGAACTATTAAAATAATCTTATTCCATACAAAATCAGCCATGGGTGTTCTACCCTATTTAACTTTAATATATTCTCTATGTCAAAAAAATTCACTCTAGGATGTTTTCCATTCGGAGCTTTCACATTGAGAATGTGCTAGATGGCATGTTGATTGGGGAGATAGATGAACTATGCAAATACATTCAAAATATATCCCTCAGTGTGATCAAGGTAATAAGTGATCACATCCATACCACCCTCATTTTAGTTGGTATTATTATCAAGGCCTATCCTAGGGTTGCATCCTTATGACAACACTTTCAAAAATTTCTAACTTATTTAAATTACAAGAAAATTAATTACTACCATGCAAAAGGGAAAATTGTTAAACTATTTTGAGGTAAAAAATGCATGTGTGTAGGTAGACCTAAAATGTCTGATCTTTTGTATGGCCTATTACCATCAATGCACGATCACCCAATGGTTTACATCTTTATGAGCACAATATAAGAGTATTTATTCTTCACCTCTTTTGTTTTTATACATGTTCATTAGAAAACAACTCATCAAGTGCATGTTTTTTTTCTTATAGAGGTGTGAACAAAGGGTTCTACTATGATAATAAGGTATAGTTTTAAACCCTCACATCTCATTGATAATAATCAATCATCTATTGGTGGTGAGAAAAGTCATGTGAAATTATAAGGGATGAATAGAGTTTGATACAGGGAATAACTAAATCCATTTTATATTCACCTTATATTTGAAGCCACTGTATCCTATTGATATCCTCTAGTAACAAGCCAAGTGAACTTAAACCAAGACAAACCAAGCCAAGGCATGGGCAACAAATTCATGTAGAGTTTGGTGTTATTTGAGGTATTTTTTTTGCGATCAATTTCAGGCCACTACACCACCCCCATCTCAAATTTTGTAATAGTTATACATCATATGACTCAAAAATACTAAAAAATAGTTGAAAGACCAAAATCAATCCATCTTCTCTTGGTGGTTTGGGAATAGTATCATAGGATCGCTCCATATACAACATTTTGGGTATTTAATGTTGTCACAATGATAACTTTATGGAAATTTTTTAGAAATAAGCTCCCTAAGATGACTCTAGAAATACATTTACACAATGTCTTGAGTAACTTTGGTAGAATGCCTTACTTTTATGTCCTTGGTAATAGTCTTTCAGGGCAAATCCCAAAGGATGTTTGAAAATGGCTTCCCTTTTTTTATGAAATCAGATCTTTCTAACAACTAGTTCACATGACCCATTCCCAACAAACTCACTAATTCCACCTTTCTTAATCTCCTTCATCTCAATGAAAACCAAATTATTGGACCAATGACATGGGAATTAACATGGCTTGAGAACCTTAATGACTTAAATTTTTTAGATATATGCTTACAAGTCAAATACCTATTAAGGGGCCCTTTAATAACATTGTCCTTCTTCAAAATCATCCACTAATGATACCTTATACACAAAAATAAATGTATTGATAACTACCTTCTTTAATCAAAACACCTATTTACTCATTAAATCCATTATACACCTTAATAACACTGGGCAAGTTTAACCTTGAGATATCCATTAGTAAATTCCTTCATGGTTAACTTGAAGGTATCTCCTAGGAGATACCTTGAATATATTACAAACCTCAATAACACTAGGAAAGTTCAACCTCGAGGTATCCACTAGGAGATTACCTCAATGGCCTTTTAATACCTTCATGGGTAACTTTAAGGTATCTCCCAAGAGATACCTTGAAGATATTACAAGGACCTTCAAGGTAAAGGAAAATTTCACTCATAAAAAGTGGTAATTATTCATATCTAAAACTATTAAAATAACATTATTTCATAAAAAATCAAGAATGTGTGATCTACGTTATTCAAATCTCTTAGATTGTTTACATTGGAAAGTTTAATTCTAGGAATTTCCCCATCAAGGGATTTCATGTTAGGAATGGGAATGAGAATGGTCTAGATGTCATGGTGACTGGGGAGGTAGAGAAGTTGCACAGATGCATTCAAAATGTGTCCCTAATCACACTTGAAGTCACATGTGATTGAATTCATATTGTCCTTACATAAATTGGTATTGATGTTGAGGCCCATCCCAGGTTTACATCCTTATGATAATGCTTTCAAAAAGTTCTAACTTTTTTTAAAAAACAAGAAAATTAATTACTATCATGTAATAGGGAAAATTGTTAAACTATTTTTAGGTGTAATGTACATGTGTGTAAGAGGACCTAAAATTTGCACCCTTATGTATATCCTATAAACATCAATTCATACACTACCAAAGGTTTACATCCTCATGTACGCAACATAAGAATCTTCAATCTTCACCTCTCTTGTTTTCCTACATGTTCATAAAAAAATCAACAAGCGTGTGGATATGGCATGAGAAGGTGTGAATGAAGGGGTATATTGATATAATAATATACAATTATGAACCCTCACATCTTGATTATAATAATCATTCATCTTTTGGTGGTGAGAAAAATCAATGAAAATAATAGGGGAGGAGTAGAGTCTAATATAGGGAATAAGTAAATACCTTTTTTTATTGGCCTTGTATTTAAATCCATTATAGCCTATTGATATTATCCTATAATAAAAAAAGACAACATAAACCAATCCAATCCATGGGCAATATAGGCATACTGAATTTGGTGTTATTTATGGTGTGGTCAATTACATGCCACTATGCCACCCCCATCATAGAATTTGTAATAGTTATACATCAGATGCCTCAAAAAGACAAAAATAATTTAAAGACCCAAACCAATCCCTCTTCACATGGTGATTTGGGAATAATAGCATAGGGTGTCTTCATCTACAAATCTTTATGAATTCAGTGTTGGCATAATGAGAACGAGAAAGTGATGAGCATAAAGCTTCCTAGAATGACTCTAGAAAGAGGTTTTCCTAGTGGCTTGATGAAATTTTGTAATATGTATTACTTGGATGTCTCTGGTAATAGTCTTTTATGGAAAATCCATTAGGATCTTTACAAATGACTTCCCTTTAAGGTGTAATTAAATCTTTATAAAAACATGTTCATAAAACTGACTCCTAACTATCTCGCTAATTGAAACTATTTTAATCTCCTTCATCTCAATGGAAACTAACTTAGTGTCCCAATGAGATGGGAATTAACATGGTCTAAGCACCTTAATGACTTTAATATTTTAGATAATCTAATTATAGGGTAAATACCTAATAAGTGGGCCTTTAATACCAATAACCTTTTTAGGAATAACCCACTAAGGAGACCTTATACACAATAATTAATGTGTTGACAAATACCTTATTTGATTAAAACACCTATTTACTCATTTAATCCCTTATATACCTCAATAAAATAGGGCAAGTTTAACATTGAGTTATCCACTAGAAGATTCCTTCATTTGTAAATTCAAGGTATTTCCAAGGAGGTACTTTAAAGATATTACAATTTTATATAACATCGGGCATGTTTAACCTCAAGTTATCCACTAGGAGATTCTTTTGAGGGCCTTGTAATACCTTCATCGGTGACTTGAAGGTATCTCCTTGGAGATACCTTGAATATATTACAAGGAACTTAAAGGTAAAGGAAAATTCTACTTGTATAATATAGTAATTATTCAGATCTAAAAATAATATAATAACCTCATTCCTTACCAAAACAAATCATGGGTGGTCTAATTTATTCAACTTTATTAGATTCTCTATTTTGTAAAGTTTCACTACTAAAAGATTCCTATCAGGATATTTCATGTTGAGAATGGGAGTGAGAATGGTTTGTATGTCATGTTGACTATGGAAGTAGAAGATATGTATGAATGCTTTCAAAATTAAACCTTGAGTATGCTTGAGGGTGCAAGTGATCACATACATATCACCATCATAGTAGTTAGTACTAATACTAAGGCCCAACCTAAGGTTGTATCCTTATGGCAATGCTTTCAAAAATTTCTAACTTTATTAAATTGTAAATAAATTAATTATTTCTAGGTAACAGGGAAAGTTGTTAAACTATTTTGATGTGGAAAGTGTATGTGCAAAGTAGGACCTAAAATTCATGCTCTTATGTATGTATGATTAGTGTCAATGCACACTCTCCCAATGGTTTAGATCCTCATGTGTATAACATAAAAGTATTCAATCTTCACCTCTCAAATTTTTTTAAACATATTAGTTAGAAACAAATCAACATGCACATGGATTTGGCATTTGAATGCATACATGAAGTGATCTACTAAGATAATAAGGTACATTTCTAAATGCTCACATCCCATTGATAATAATCATTCATTTGTTCATAGTGATAAAAGTCATGTAAAATTGTAGGGGAGGCATGGAGTCTAATGCAGGTAATAAGTAAATGCCTTTTCTATTGGCCTTGTATTTGAATCCACTCTATCCTATCGATATCCTCCTATATTAAACCAAGCCAACCCAAACCAATCCAAACCAATCCAAGCCATATGAAACATAGGCAAGCTAAGTTTTGTGTTATTTGAGGTATTTATGGTTTAGTCAATTTCATGCCATTATGTCACCACCATCCTGAAGTGTGTAATAGTTATACATTAGATGTCTCAATGAGACTAAAATAAAATTTAAAGAACCAAACCCATTCCTTTGCATGTGGTGGTTTGGGAATAGTAGCACATTCTTCATCTACAACTTTGTGTAACTTCATTATTGGGACAATGACAATGGGAAAATGTTGATCATTAAGCTCCATGGAATGACTTTGGAAGGAGGTTTCCCTAGTGACTTGAGGAACTATGTAATAATTTATTACTTGTATGTCTCTGGTAGTAGTCTGTCAAGGCAAATCCCTTAGGATATTTGTAAGTAGATTCCCTTTCCTTTATAATTAGATATTTTAAACAACTAGTTCACATGACCCATTCCAAACTAGATCACTAATTACACCTATCTTAATCTCCTTCATCTCAATGGAAACCAACTTATTATCCTGATGATAGGGGAATTAACATAGATTGAGCACCTGAATGACTTCATTTTTGGAGATAATATGCGTACAAATAAAATACCCACTAAGTGGGCCTTTAATATCACTAACCTTTTTTGAGATAACCCACACTAAGGAGACATTATACTTAACAATCAATGTGTTGATAACTACCTTATTGTATTGAAATACCTATTTACTCATGGAATCCCTTATACACCTCAATAACACTAGGCAAGTTCAACCTTAAGGTATTCACTAGGATATTCCTCCAAGGACAATCTAATACCTTCAAGGGTAAGTTCAAGGTATTTACTAGGAGATACCTTGAAGATATTACAAACCTTAATAACAATAGGCATGTTCAACCTTGGGTATCCATTAAGAGATTTCTTAAGATCCTTTTTATACCTTCACTGGTAACTCAAAGGTATATCTTAGGAAATACCTTCAAGATATTACAAAGACCTTCAAGGTAAAGGAAAATTCCACTCATAGAAAATGGTAAGGTGATCACACTTGTACATCCCTCATAGAAGTTGTTACTACTACTAAGGCCCATCCTAGGTTTGCATCCTTACAATATTTTTTCAAAAATTTCAAATTTTTTTAAACTACAAGAAAGTTAATTAACTACCACCTAATATGGAAAATTATTAAACTATTTTGAGGTGGAAATTTTATATGCATAGGTGGACCTAAAATTTGTAATCTTATGTATAGCTTGTCATCATTAATGTGCATTATCCCAAGTATTAAAATGCCCTTCAAGTTATCAAGTTATCACCCAATAGTGTTTTTAAGGTGAAGGAAAATTCTAATCAAGTTCATGTTGAAGGTGTCTACTGGGAGATACATTAAACATCCCTTTTAATGTATGACACCACCCTTCAAGGCATATACTATGATATTCCTCCAAGGGACTTATAATATACTTGTAATACCATCATGGTTAACTTGAAGGTATCTCATAGGAGATACCTTGTATGGGAAATTCACTCTTGCGCATGTTTGAAAGGTATCACCTAGGGGATACCTTAAAGGTATCTATTGATGGACATTTTGACACATATTAGAAACATACTTCACCCTCATCTTTCTCCGTTTAAAAAAAAAATTGTGGATTCCTTTGCCTATAATATTATATTATCTAGTGCCTGATATGTTAAAAATTTAAAATCAAATTTTAGGTCATCCCATTTGAATTATGTTTACATCTCTCTACGTATAATTTATTTTTAGTTTGGTCATTATTAGTTAAAGTGTGAGTTATTTTATATATTATGAATATCTAATATATATTTTTTATTATAGTTTATAATTCAAATTTTTTGATATAAAATTAATCACTACTTAATCATAAATAATATCATTAATTGATGCAATGTACAACTTACATTTTTACAAAAGATCAATATTTAAATCATTTCAACTACTTTGTAAAATGTCTTTTGGCAAGAAAGGAATTCCCACACTTAAAAGGTAAAATAGGTCCTGACTACAAGATAATTTGGATATAGTACCATTTAAACTACCAAAACTAAAATTAAATCCACAATACCATATTCCATTTTATGGTGCTGACAACATTACTCTTGTTGATTGGTATTTTGAGTTATTTAGTCTGCCAAATATACATGCAGATATTTATTTATTTAGCACTATATCAAGAAAAGAATCTTCTTGGATTGGAATAATACTTACCTATGATAAGGATGAACTTGAAGATTCACTTCAATTCTAATTAGAAGTATGGAATAAATAAGAGGGAATTATCTATCATGTTATAAATAATTTCAATAAATTTACATCCAGTAAAATGGAATTGATATAAAATAATTATTCTCCTTGTGAAATATTTGGGTTTCACTTGAATAGCTATGACAAACTTAAAATGTCTGGGTTGATAGATAGAGATAATCTAGGGATTATAATAAAAATTATGTTGAAATAACAACATGAACAAGTTCCAACAACTTCTGCTTTCCACCATGTAAACATGTATTTAAGATACCTGCAGTTAGGACAAAAAATACATTGAAGAAAACAAGGAATGAAAGGGAAACATATTTATATGTATATTTGAAAGATTCTATAGAATTAATCAGACCATTGGATAAAAATAAGATCAAATAAAATATTGATACACTTTTATTGTCACAAACTTTTGATCAGACACACAATGAATTCTCTACATGGTATATTTCCTCTAGTAATTATGCCTTCAACATTTTTTTAGAGCTCTAAGAATTGGGGGATGATAATATAAAAAATAAGAAATATGAATAAGAGAGGAATGAATGATATAATTCATTCATTTTTAAAACATAATTAGGTTCCAATGAATGATGTTTTGTTAATTCCTTTTGATCCAAATAATCCTTAATGTATTATCAAATTAAAAGAAGTCCTAGAGGATATGATGGAGAAAAAAACTATAAGGTTCAAAATTTTAGATGGCCAACACACAATTACATCATAACATAGAATTATTTTAAAGGATTAATATAATTCACATCATTGAGAAATAAATTTTCTATTATAAGGGCAAGATTTTTGAAATCTTATACTCCATTCCATATTGTGCACAAAATATGTAACCAATATAATGAAGCTAATGAAATAATTTATAAGGATTCATTTATAGAAGGAGTTTGATCTACATGTTACCTTATATAATTGAGAGGTTAAAATAATATTTAAATATAGGAAAAAAATGGAATAAATACATGAACAAGATGGACACTTGTTCACACAAATGAACTATTTATCAAAACAACTACAGGAGAGAAAATGTCTTCTTTTCATGGAATAATCCATTTGGGATTGTTTTGATAAGGAATTTTATTTATTTAAAAGTGGTAATGTATTTGGTTTAGATAAAAAATGTTTAAATATAATTTGTATAATAGTACTTAGAAATAGTCAAGGGATTTTAGACAAACAAAAAATAAAACTAGTAGATCTATTGGAAAAAGGGTCTATTTCCTTCTTGAAAACCCATGGGTACAACAACATGGATACTTGGTGAAAAAAGGTGAATTTGGAAAGTAAAATATTATCAAAAACTTTAGATTATTTAAGTAACCATTATTTGACACTTCCACTAGAAAAAACAATCACACCTAAAGTGGTAATGGAGTATTATACAATTTGTATGATAATATTTGATGATTTGTCCTGAATGAAGGTATTTCAAAAAATTAAAAATATGGGAAACATTATCTCCATATTCAATAAATATTTTGAGAAAATATCTTCATATTGATGGAGTTAATCTTCCTGAGATAGATACAAAAATATCCAGCTAGCATTATGGCCCGCATGTCTTTGGCCATCCATTTAAGAAGATTTTAGTGAAATGTTAATTGTTGGTGTAAATTTGATTTGATAATTATTGATGTTTTGAATCTCATTAAATTTTTTAAGGAAGAATATATTATCCTATTTCTTCAAGAATTTATTGATAAATTTATTACTGGGGATTTCAATATATTCATTATTCATAAACATGAACTTTTTCCAGGCATTCAGAACTCTCTGAAGAGTTTGTGTGTTGGTTATTTCCATTGCGTGTAAAAAATGTGTGTCATACTTTAGGGTCCATATAGTTATGAATTTAATTGAAATCATATTATAGGTTTCTATTTTTCACAAGATCCGACTAATTTTTAGCTTGGATATTTCATCCTCCATTCATAAAAAAGTAAATTAAAGGAAGATGTTAACATCAATTGATTTAATATTTTTAGGTTTCCCGAGCCCTAACTTAAATATTTCCTATTGTCTATAGGAAATGATATTTCTTGGATTAATGGACATGTTTTTGGGATGATCATGGCTTGACCCCATTCTAATGTTGATAAAAAAATTATTGTGTTGTAGGATCAATGGAATATCATTTAGGAATAAACATGTTTAATGTTTTCATACTTCAATATTAAATTGATATTTACTAAGCCATTTGTTTAAGATTAATTGGATCCATTTTTAAACTTTGTTTAATGTTTTAACCTAGTTCCCCTTTTGAATTAAATTCAAACTTACATGGGAACAATTATCCATGCTATAGAATTATATTAAAAACTCTAATCTATGTCTCTTTTATATGCCATGACCCCTTGATTTATTTTACTATTAACATGATCTAACTAATTTAGGGCCCCCTTTATTATCCTAGACTTAGCCTAAAGTTTTATATTGCATTTATGCAATAAAAATCTTTGGCTAAACCTTATGCCATGTATTCTATTCATGGGGTCTCTTTTTTTATTATGTTCCTATATTAGGTTAAAAAATCTATGATATGTCTCTTTTATTTCATGAGGTCCCATTTATTATGCTCAAAGCCTAGCTTAAATGTTCTTAGCCTAAGGTCTTAATTCAAGTTTACTTAACACTAAATAAAACCATAGTTTGAAAACTTTATGCTAATTTTTATATGTTCCTTGAACCTTAATTATACATTATTAATATTTGTAGGATATACAATCCATGTTTTCCTACAAAAAAATGATCTAACAGTGCATACTAAGCCAAGGTTTCAACAAATCTCTAGGACAAGCGAGGTGGTAATAGGTATCACCATTTCATTAAAATGATGTTGAGTAGCCAATGGTGGTCCAAATCTTAAATCAAGATATAATGGACTGCATTTTATCATATATAATTGATCAAATGGGGTGAGATCAAGTTGGAATTTTTTACAATCTACAGAAATCCTAGAGGATTACCAAGTGGCACAACCTCAGAGCCTAGTATAGATTAAAGCCAAGGCATATTCAATCAATGACGCATGTTTATTCACCCAAGAGAGATACAATAGCACATGATTGATGTGTAATTTTCAATATAACTCAGATAAAATAATACAATGACACATGTCTTAACTATAGGAAACATAGCCAAGATAACAATTGGCATTCAAATCCTAAGATTGAGATCAATAGTCTACACCATTACGTGTAAGGATAATATAATTAAGAAAGGTGAAGAGAGGATTTTAAAAGAGGAAACAAACATTATGTGAACATTGATGAGAATTTTTGTTGGGATAGTGCTTCAAAGATGCCACACAGGTGTTAAGATGATGCCACATAAGCAAAAAAGAAATAGGAACTAATGAACTACTAGACCCATAAAAAGAAAAATAAAAATACATGATATAAACTATAATTCTCACTTAAGTCTAAATTCTAATACCATTTAATCACTATAAAATCTTTAAAAAAGCCTAAATTTGACCTTATGATCACAATAAATCAAGCCTAATAAATTGAATTATCACCAGTGCAAGTATAATTCAATTTAGAATTAGACTATAGGCCACTATTGATAAATTTAATATAATTTCATGAACATGTGTAATTTTTGAAATAGATTGTCTATAGACCAGTCTAGTAAAAGAAAAAGGTCATTTGTTTTATAATGCAATAGAAAGGACACCTATCTTATACACTTTTACAAATGTAATTGGATGAGACTGAACAACATACTACCTTGATCTAATATAGAAGGGATATTATTGATTGTCAAAAATAGGGGAGATCTTAGAGCCAAAATTACTTTGTAAACTTGGAACAAATAATACAAGCAAGGAATTCTACAAAGATTATCTAGTATTTATCTATGTTTTCTACCATTGTTTCTCTCTCATTTGCTTTTTATTATTCAAATATTTGAGTGGTTCTTATGAATTCTTAGCATGTATATTTAATTTTAGAGTTTTTAAATTGTGTTAATGCTATGTTGAATTAAAGTTCTTAGGTTTATTTAATTTTTTTTCTCTTATTATATTTTGGCTAATGTTGTTTTCTTAAAAGGTAAAATATTTAATGTGAACTTGGTTCTTATTTGTATTATTTCCATCTTCCTTATAATCTTTCTTGATGTGTGATAGGATTTAATCCTATAATAAATAATGTCACATATTGATTAAGTGCATGTCTAGATGAAATATGAACTTTGTCATGATGTTTGGAATGAAGATAACAAACATTTCTTTCTAACCTACCCTTCCTTTTGCATCTTTTTTAACCAAATCACCTAAGTTTAATTATTAATGTAAATATCCCTCTTAAATTATTATTTATATTAATCTTGAACATAATTAAATATTATTATCATAGATACTCCATACTTTCCATATATCTCCTATTTGGACATGGTGGCTCCAAACCACCAATCATTATAAATATTGTGAAATAGTCTACTTGCTTTGCCTCTATTCCATCAATAGATAACAAGACTATCGTAACCTACAACTCTTCCACTAAATTATTTGAATTATAAAATGATAAGTGTTATTTAAACACTCTATGAACCTATGATACATATTAAGGCATGAACATGTAAAGCTTTATTGGTGCTAGAAGGAGGGCCAAGCACATCTTTGTGAATTTGTAGAATCTTTACTAATTTTTTTGTGTTTTGATCAAGGATTGGTGTATTATTTGCATATTTGTGTGATCCTTTGCTCAATTGTGTAAAAATAATCATTATTTATGGTTTTAGACTAGTCTTTGGGCTTCCTTTAGCCAAATATCGATATTCCTTGAAGATCCATGGATATTCATGTAAAATTAGTTCATGGTTTGTGTATTCCCCATGTTCAAGGTTAGTAATAGCAATTTTTTACAAAGATTTACTTGATTTTTGAGAATTTGATTTTATTTAAACTTAAATGTGTAAAGATACATCTCATTCATTAGTCTAGATGTATATTTGAGCTTATTTAGTTAAATATAGACATGTTTTACATGTATTTGTGTAAAATTATACTAACGTGCACACTTAATCATTGTACATTGAAAATATTAGTTGATGCATCATATTTTGATGGGTTTCAAGGTCAAAATATAGAATTTCTAAAAGTGAGACCAAGGTGAGCATAAACTTTCAAGGTCTCAACCAACATCACTAGGTCAGGGTGCTCATGCATTTAAAGTATGGCTTGGTTAGGTGGTTCCTCAATCAATGTGCTAGGTATAGTACATGATCTTCCTTAAAATATTGAAAGGCATTTTCATTATTTTATTCCTACCAATGTTATCACTACTAAATAACATATTAAATCATTCAAGGCTACTTTGAGATTATTAAATATAGTTCATAAAGATGTAGTGTGTAGATTGTTCCCATTCAATTTTAGAGATGTTGTAAATGATTGGTTTCACAACCTACCTAATAGTTATATTTCTAGTTTAAATAAAATTAATAATATCTTCATTGATCAATTTATAAAACTTATCAGTCCATATACCCTTTATCAATAATTCATAGTTCATCACAGTTAAGAGGGACTTCAATGAGACCATACGAGCCTTTAATGATAGGTTTTAATATATGTTTAGTAGGACCATGGACCCATATAAACCTGATATGACTTTGGATATAGATATTTATAGGGATGACTTAGACCCCACAACCTTCATTTTCTTGAAAAGACTTGCAAATATCATCAATACATTAGCATTCACTTATGTTGAATATATGATCATTAATGATGAGATGCAAGCCTAAGGTTAAATGGAATATTCCACCCATAATACCAATAAGAATATTCCTACTCTAAATCAACCTCCATCTTAGAACCAATTACTATTGATTCATCCATATCCTAGCCAAAACATAGGGTTCTTGAATAACATTACTAGTGGGCTTCATCCACAAAATCATAGAACTCTAATGCCCATAACAAGTAGTAAATTTATATTCATAAGCCTAAGACACCAAAAAATTCAAATGACTTGATATTAAAAATGGTTTAAAAATTAAACATTGACATTCTTTAGTTATAAAAACAAGTAGAAAATATAGGGGGGATCCAATAAAAACTATGCTTCTCAAATGTTTAATAGTCCTTCAAACAAGTTTCATTATGACAAAAATAATGGATCATCTTAAGAAATAAAAATGAATTTATATGATATGGATTTGGCTGATCATTGTAATCTTTGGAAGCATCTCAAGGTGAAAGGGATACAACTAAAATTGTTCCTAACCAATACAATATTTTTGGGACATTTGGATTTACAACGATATCTCAAGGTTTCATGAAAGGGCTACAACTAAAATTATGCCTAATTAAGACAATATCTTAGGGACATCTAGCTTTTCAAGGAAATCTCAATGTTTCATGATAGAAGCTTTTGATTTTCCATTTGAAGAGGAAATTGAAACTGGAAATACTTTGGAAAAAGGAACAACTCTTCAAGATGAGCAACCCCATAAACATGATCAAATACAAGTTGACTTCTCTTCTAAAGATAGCTATGAGGACACTTCATTTGAAGTCACTAATGGAGTAGAAGATATTGTTGAAGAAGATAAATATGCATAAAAATTATGCTATGATTTTTTGAAAGAAATTGAGGTGTCCTAAGAAGGCAATGATGTCGTAAAAATCCCAAAACTAGATGAGCTAGAACTCAATCTGGTAGAAGAGTTACTTTCCTCACTAAGAATGAATATAATGTGGGTAAAAAAGATTAAGAATTAACATATGACATCATCAAAGGGTGAGGAGTAGAGGACTAACATGTTTTTGATGGTGAGATTCTAGATGAGCATCATTAAGTTGATCGGGATGAAGAAGCCTTTGAGGATGACCTACAAGATTTTTATAAAAAAATTGGTAGTCAATTTTGACCTTAGAAAGAACCTAATTAAAACATTGGTCTAAGGATTCTAGCCAAACTATCATTATTGAGTGAATATGATATAAACCACTATCTATCTATGGGTGAATAAAAACTAGCACTCCTACTTCATAGTAGAAGAATTTGGGATGAATATGATTGCATTTAGAACCCATATCTTCAACCTATATATAGGAGAATGGAAATAGAAAACCAAGATACATCACCTAGAATACACAATCATGAAAGTACTCCTATCCACAATAAAGGGTTGATGAATGGAGATAATCATGCCTCAAGATTCCATGGTAGGATAAATCACTTTCCATTTGATCCTAAAGGTAGGTTTTTTATAAAGTCAGTATAGGGATTAGATTAATTTATTTATTATTATTTTTGTCCTATCCATTATTTGTATTTAGGACCTATACATATTTTTTGCTTCCTCTTTATTTTTTCCTTGATTCTAATAAGTATTTTTGATAACCCTCAATTCAAGCTTCACCTAATTATTTAGGAACTCCACAAGTTCAAGAATGCAAGTACGAACCTTAACCAAGTATTGAAACTATATTTAAAATCCAAATTTTATGTTATAGTTTGGAGGAATTGGTAAGGACTAGTGGGTAGATTAACTATTCCATAATATATTAAACATTATTTTGATTTAAACTTGGCCTTAATGAGAATTACACATGTGGGATGAATGTTTAAAATATTAGGACACAACCATGTTTACACTTAACAAACATTACTACCTAGGACAAAGCTTGTAACCATAGCTAATTGTATAATGATCAAACATTTGAGCAAATCTCTAAACATGGCTAACTTAGTTTCCAAGATTTTCTATAAATCCAAGAATGACCTATGCTTTCTAGGTTCCCTGAGCCCTAAATTCAATATTTCATGTTTTCTATAGGAATAGATCTCGCTTAGATTAATGGACATGTTTTTGGGATGATCATGGATTCACCCACTTCAAATATTGCTAAAAATTGTTACTTATGTTGTAGTATCAATGGTATATCATTTAGGAATAAACTTGTTTAATATTTTTATGCTTCAATGTTAAATTTATCTTTATTAAGTCATTGGTTCAATATTAATTGGATCCATTCTTAATCCATGTCTAATTTTTTAACCCATGTCCCCTTTTGAATTAAATTCAAACTTACATGGGAATAATTATCCATGCTATAGACTTAGCTTAAAAACTCTATGTAATGTCTCTTTTATATCTTGTTACCCCTTAGTCTATTTAACTATTAACAGGGTCTAAGTAATGTAGGGACCCCTTTATTATCCTAGATTTAGCCTAATGTTTTAAATTGCATTTATGCATTAAAAACATTAGGCTAAACCTTATTCAATGTCTTCTATTCACATATTCTTTTTTTTATTATTTTATGAGCTTAGGTTAAAAACTCTATGATATGTCTCTTTTACTTCATGTGGTCCCTTTTATTATGCTAAAATCTTAGCTTAAATTTTCTCAGCCTAATGTCTTAATTCATGTTTATTTTAACATGAAATAAAAACATAGTATGAAAATTTTATGTTAAGTTTTATATGTTCCTCAATCCTTACTTAAACATTGTGCATATCTACAGGATATATGATCCACATTTGCTTGCTCAAAAATGATTTGATGCTACATACCAAGCCAAGGTTTCAAAAAAGCTCTAGGATAATCAAGGTGGTAACATGTGTCACCATTTTGTTAAAATTATATTGAGAAGCCAATGGTGGCTTACCTCTCAGATGAAGATCTAACAGAGCACATTTTCTTAGATAGATTTTATTAAATAGGGTAAGATCAAGTTGGACTTTTTAATGACATATAGACATCCCATATGAATGTCAAGTGGTACAGCCTAAGATCGTATTATATATTAAATCCAAAGCATCTTTCATGATCAACAACATGCATTTTATTTCCCAAGAGAGATCTGATTGTGTATTATTGATGTAAACTTTTCAACATAGCTCAGAGAAAATATGGTAATGACACATGTCATAACCATGGGAAACATATCCAAGACATCCAATGGCATTCAAATCCTATGATTGACATCAATGTCATGTGCTAATGTATTCAAGGATAATATAATGGTATGAGGTGAAGGGAAGATTTTTAAAAAGGTAGTGGTCATTGTTTAAATATTGATGAGTAGTTTTTCCATGGAAGTTCCACAAGGATGCCACACAAGTGCCAGGATAATGACACATAAGCATAAAACTAATAAGAACTAAAGATATAGTGTACCCATGAAAAAAATATAAATACATGATCTAAGGAATAATGCTCACTTAAGTACAAGTGTTGTCACCATTTAAGTGCTATAAAATATTTCGAAAAGCCTCAGTTCAACCCTACAATTTCCATAAATCAAGCCTAATAAATTAAACTATCACTAATGCAAGAATAATTCAATTTATAATTAGAATGTATATCACTAGTGAGTAATTTAATATAAGTTTATGGATATGTGCAATTTGTGAAATAGATTCTCTGGAGACTAGTCTATTAAAAGGAAAAGGTCATTTATTTTATAATTCAATAGAAAGGACACATTTCTAATACACTTGTACAAATGTAATTGGATTATATTGCCCAACAAACTTCCTTGATGTTATATAAAAGTGTTATTGTTCATTGTCAAAAAATGGGGTGTTATTATAGCAAAATTTACTTTGTAAACATGGAGCAAACAATGCAAGTAAGGAATTTTTTTAAGATTGTCCAATATTTGTCTATGTGTTTGTTATCATATATTCTCTCTCATTTCATTATTCTTATTTCTATATTTGAATGGTTCTTATGAAGTTTTGGTGTGCATATTTAAATACAAAGTTGTTAACTTGTGCCAATGCTAGGTTAACTAAAAGTTCTTAGGTTCATTTTGTTTTCTTTATTCTTCTTACATTTGGGATAATGTTATTTCCTTGTACGGTTGAGATATTTAAAGATAATATTGTTATTATTTGCATTATTTCCATCTTCATTAGAATCTTTCCTGATGTGTGATAGGATTTGAGCCTATGATACTTCATGCCACATATTGGTTAAGTCCATGTCTAGATGAAATATGAACTTTGTCACGATGTTTGGAATGAAGATAAACAATATTTATTTTTTCCATACCCTTCCGTTTGCTTATTTTTTTAAACCAAATCACCTTATTTTAAATTTCATTGTAAATAGCCATTTTAGATTATTCTTCAGATTAGTTTCTGATCATAATTAAGTATTCTTAGCATAGATACTCCATACTTTGAATAGATCTACTATTTTTTCGTGGTGGATGCCAACCACCAAACACTATAAATATTGTGAAATAGTGGACATGTTTTACCTCTATTCCATCTATAAATATCATGTTTATCACAAACTATAACTCATGCACTGAATTCTTTGAATTCTAAAATTAGAAGTATTATTTAAACACTATAAACACCTATAATACACATTGAGGCATCAACCAATACGCATTCAAGCCATGGGTTACACAATTTTAAATTTCATGTTTATTTGGGGGAAAATATATTCTAAGCCCTTAAATATAAACATGAAAAAAT
>JARHVA010003983.1:1082500-1195000 GCA_037957365.1 Torreya grandis
AATTGATTACTTCTTAAACCCATTTCTTTATTTATGGTTGAATAGTCTACCTAGCATGTTAATGCCATGAGAGATTACCCAACTAGACTCATTTATATACAAATAATTCTCTCAATTGATAGTGGACTTGGCACTTATCTGACACACATCTTTATATTATTACACATTGAGATAAAATTCACTATTATTCCCAAATTATGAATCAATTATTAGGAGAAGCCCATAACCAATTCTGAAGCATACCAAATCCAAGTCAAATCAACCATTTTCGAGTATAAAATCTAAATCATTAGTTACATTCATTTATTTAAAGAATGTAATTTCAAAATCACATTAGGTGGGAGAAATACATGTTGCTTGATTCCCATCCTTGAAAAATCATATACATAGGTATTTTTCAATCATAAATGAGGGTGGTTTATATTAGATGGACCCATTACATTTTCCCTATTTTAATAAGTTTATATATTTGATAATCACACTTAAGGATTCTCTATGAAGGAGATTAAATTCAAGATTGTCATGTATCATTAGGGTTGGGAATCACACATACAAATTTTACAAAGATAGGATAAGGTTAATTTATGTTCATGGAACCTTGTATCAGCATAGGTCACTATTGAAGACTATAGTTAAATATCAATACTTCATATTGACCCAAATCTAATAGAATCAACCTGATAAAGATAAATATATAGTACCCAAACAAAATGAATCATGTTCTTGATTTAGTCTATTTTATTTTGTCATAAGATAATAAAATTCATATAGATAGTTATAAAAACTAATCAATTATCCCTTTGTGTACTTACTATATTTAACATATACTATTTGTCAAATCATTTCAATTTATTTATATATTTTGCATTTAGATTCATGTTTACATGCCATATTTAGTAGTCTAAATCTAGATAATAGTTTATATATTATAGGGTTTATAAAACCAAATTAGGGTAAAACATATTAGTGAACCCAAATACTAATCAAACCATGTCAACCCCTAGATTTAATTTAAAGATTCATCCTTTTGGGGTTTCATATTTTTGTCTCAGGTGTTTTATTTTTTAGACTTGATTTTCTATTATTCCTTAACAATACACATTACCCATGCTTATAATTAATGAACATTATCTTCCTTTTTTAACATAAGACATGAATTAATATTTTCATATTCTTATACTTGAATGTTATATTTCAATTGGATAAATTATATAAAGAAATACATGAAATCCAGGTATAGAAATATGTTGGATTTTATATAATTTAGTGTCTCATAGGAAAAATATTATTATTTGTTTAAACTAGCGAGTTTACATAACAATTCAACTTCGATATAAATAGATGAGATGTTTTAGGTATTTTTTGTTTGTAAGTGATAAAGATGACTTATATTTTAGGAGAACAAAAGCATGTATACATAACATTCATTATTGAAGAATCATGTATTTTTATGTGTGATACTCATGTACCAGTACTGTATATGGTATTATATCATGCTCATTTTCAATCGTATGAAATTCATGAAGTCTTGATGTTGGTCTAGGCATAGATTATTTATGTTATTACCCAAAATATTGAAATATTAAATATATTAATTTATGTGAAATAGATAAATTAACTAATAAAGATGTTGTCACTACCCAAAACCACATGTCATGGAAGTGTGAAGTAGCTATAAGGTATGAGAGAGATGTGACACATCCAATCTGACATAAAACATATAAAAATAATTAATAAAATTTCAAAGTATCACAAAGGAATCATGAAATAAAAATAAATATGTCTCAATGAAGATGTGTACATATTTATGGAGAGGCATCATTTTTAGCTATATGTGACACTACATTCATAACTATTACAATTAATGATCTTGCATGAGTATTACCAACAAGGATATATCTCTATCAAAATATTCATGATTTATTTATTTTTCTCATCTATAAAAAAATATCAGGCATTATATTTTGAGAGAAGAGGCATTAGTGAAAGTAAATACAACTCAAATTCAACATGAGAGTTTAAAATTATCTTAGAAGCATTATTATTATTATTATTATTATTATTATTATTATTATATATATATATAGTTATAGTTATAAAATCTATTTTTAGTTGATTAATCTCCCTAAAAATAAATACACTCATGTATTAGACATCCATATGATACCTAATCTTACTATCATTAATGTCTACTCCTCAAAATTCATGAACAAATCATGAGTCACCTGATCCATTAGGAAATCTACAGTCCATATAAATTTTTTAACATCTTTAACGTTGATGTCTTCCAAAAATGTAGTCACCTATACTTCCATTGTGAAATAATTCCCCCATGCATTTTTTAAGTTCATTTATATTTCTTTTTTCTCATTTTGAATAGTTAGAACATCATTAAGTTTTATTGCAGTTTATTTAATTTTTTTTTTGAGTAATTTATGTTTGTTAGTCTAGTCATAATAGGTATATTAGTTAAATTTTTTACATTAATAGTTTTATAATTAAATTTATTTGTCTTATTAGAATAATTTTCTATTATTAAATGGTATTTATTTTAGACTAATATCTAAGTCAATCTAAATTTGTTTAGTGCCAATTTTTTGGTAAATAAGTTATATTTTACTATCAAATATATATTCTAATTTGTCTATTTTAGTAAATTTTATGTTATTAAAAATAATAATTTTATATAAAATATATTTTATTGTTATTATTTTAAATTAATCAAATGTATCAAGTGTTTATAATTAGTGAAAATTTCCTTGTAATATAGATTTCCCTTTAGTAAGATATGCATTTTTAGGATCAATCAACATTTTTTTGTTATTAAAATCCTAGGGGGTGGGTTGATAAGATGGAAAAAAAATTGAGTCTAATTTATAAATTTTAAGGATGATATTTTCATACATGACAAGTTAAAATCCAACTATTACTGATTGACAAGGATGTATGGAACATCATTGATGGAAAAACATAGATACCTAAATATACTAATGAAGGAGATAAATGAGTGTAAAGGAGGAGAACATGATAAAAATTATTGACATAACTTTATCTTATGCTTATTTCAATCATATATATATCCAAGGCATCTAATTTCATTTCAAAAATGCTAAATAAGTGTTATAATGGTTTCAAAGAAAAAAATTGGACTCAAAATGGAATAAGTTGAGAGTATGATACAACATATCATTAAGTTTCATTATGTTTTGAATAAGTTAGCAAATAGAAAAATTACTAAAAATTTGCACATGACAATGTTGTTTTATTGAATAGTATGACTACCAACTATTAAAACTTATTTTTTAACTTAAATAAAATAAACCCTGGTATATACACTCATTTCCACTCACTTATCTCCATGCCTAATAACCATTTTAAAACACCTAATTATGTCCAAAATCCCCTAATACATCACCTGACCCATCTTCTATTTCAACTAATAGTCCCTTTATTCCTATTACATAACCTAGCCTAGATAATAGCCTAAACCTTTCATAATTCCTGCACCTTAATAATATTTACATTCTGTACACATTTATTAATTTCATTATTAATCCATTTTCCATAATTATTAACCCCTCTAATCAATCCATGACCCTTTTGGAATTTTAAATGCCAAAAAATACTACCTACCCCCAACTAACTCTCTTATAATTCCTCCATTAAAACATTAGCTAATCCTTATTAACTCCCCATAAGCAAATATATAAATAACTAAATTTATTTAATACCCACACCCACTGTATACCCCTCTCCAAATGAGTTTTTAATTATTTTATGTTTTTAATAACCCTCCCCTTCTTGGGAATTTAAAATTACCAAAAATTGTAAGCCATTGATAACACTTATCCCATTTCGAAAATATAACCATGAAATTTAATCCACCACCCTATATTTAAAACATTAAAACCATATGCATGGACACAATAAAGAATCCAAGTAATCTTATGCTTTCTAAGTAATCTACCAAGCATACATCATAGCCATAAACTTAAAATGAATTTTCAAGTAATCCAACATAGAGTAATCAACATTTCAAAGTAGTCTTGGATCACATCATGCTTATTGGAGAAAAATTTGGGAATAAATGGTGGTAAGAATCCTTTATTAAATTACTATTTTCTCCTAATTTATCTACCTTGCTTAGTGTTTTAACCTTTGAGGAATTAACACATGCAAATCATATTTTTGTAAAGGGGTGAGTAGATTAAATTAGGAAAATAATATTTAGTAAATAAAATTACTAATTTGTTATAGAATTGAGTAGCTTTGATAGTTATAAAAATAGTAATAAATAGTGAAAATAAAGACCTAGATGGAAAACAGTTGATATAGATGATCTTAGTGATGGAAACTAAGATGCAAGCCATTTTTAGTGTCATAATCTATATACTTGTCTTATAACCCCACTTGAAGAGTAGTGCCACAATTGGATAGTAGCACCATTATTGGTAAAGTGGTGGTAGTGTCTTGATATTAGTGGTAATGTCTTCTATGCAAGACTATTCTAAACTTATAGGTGTACCTATGTTTGGATCGCTAGGTTATATTCCTATGTACACAAGTTCTTGTAGCTTGTATTATGCCTATAATGGATGATTTATTGTAAAAATCCTAATACTCTTGTAGATGAAATTTGAGATCTATATAGATTTAGTAATGTAAATTCAAACCCAAATATCAAACTAGGTAAAGTGATAGAGCCATTAGAACCTAATGCTAATTAATGAATTCATAATTTAAAACAACATTACAATTATAAATATAAATTATCTACACCATGATTAAATATAATTAAAATAAAAGTATTGGGATATGGATTACCTTGACTCAGATTTTTGACATGGATGCTTCATCAAAGGATTATTGATGAAAGATCATATTGTCATGGATATACTATGAAGATTTGAGTTAGCTCCAATGGAGGAGTGACCTTGTTTAAATATAGTAAGGATGGAATCATCAATGGTGGATATTATATGAGGGATTAGATATGGATTAGGTGAGTGATTAAGGACTAGGGGCATTGTAGAGCCTATGGAGTAGGCTAGTAGGTGGGTAGGTGAGCCATCAGAATTTAAATATCCTAAATAATATATAAATTAGGTTATATTAAGGTAATGTGGATTTAGGATTATTAATAATGAAGTGGGATGGAATAAGGTTAGTGGATGAAGAAATAATAGAAGGGGGATATTTACATAAATGGTTAGGAAAGGGGGAATAATTTAGAGTGAAATGGGATGAGAAAAATTAGTGCAAGCTAATAGTAATATTAGTGATGATAATGTAGGTGAGTGAATCTAGGTGAAAACATTTTTACCCTATTTTAAAGGGAATCATGAGTGGATGAAGTAAATGGAGTAATGATTTTTCAAATAAAAACCATGTCATAGATGGACATTAGTAGATGTGATGTTAGCGGATATGATTCCCCCTCGAGGGGACATGTGGGGAAGAATGAAATGAATGGACACTCTTAAGAGGAAAAGATGGGTGGGATGATATGGATAGATAAGGGAATGGTATACTCAATATAATATATAAGATGAATAAGATGAAGTTAACTTGATCAATGAGCTATAAACTGATGATGCCCCTAATAAAGACATGCATAGGGAGGAACAATGATGGCTCTCATAGTTGTCAACATATCCTAAGGGGGAATCAACTATAACCTGTTGATTATAAGATTAAAAGTATATATCCTAAGAAAAGATGCATGAAAGGGAGAGATTTAATATAAGATAAGACTAATTTGATAAGATTAATGATGGGTGTAGCTCAAATATAAAGTTGACAAATATGATGAAGAGGATAAGAGAGAATAAATGATGTGGTCAAGTAACCAAAATACTAGGAGATGAGGATGGATGATAGACGTAGATTCCAATCTATCCTTGGGCAATGAAACATGTCTAATTACTATCTACATAGTCTAAAAATACCTAAGGCTGATGTAGTTATAAATCAAGCATTAATAGATGTAGATGATGATGATGAGGGAGATTAGTGATTATAGGATGACAATGATAAAATATTGGATATTAGTTGCTTGGTTCAAGAGTATTAGATTAGTGATGGGAAGAGGGATGGTTAGATAAATGTTGATGTTATAGGTGATCAAGCCATTAAAAATGTCATAAATCTCATCATAGTCTAGGTAATCTATTAAATATATCACTTAACAATATTCCCCATGATATAGACATGATTAAGAGGAAATTATGCCAAAGTGAATGAGAAAGTAGTGAACTCTACATTCTTGATGGTACATTTTATATCCTCATAGAATCCATGTTCATTTCCCATTAGATATAGACATTATTCAAATAAAACATAAGACATAAAAGATATACACATGACAAAAGACACGCAAAGAAGATAAATAGAACAAGTAACACAGATGAGTATCTACATGCAGTGTCATAGTGTCTTGTCTAGTGATGGGATGAGTGACTAGGTTATGGGTTAGATGATAATGATGTGATTGTGTATTTATTATTGAATTAGATTTTGATAGGGTTATCATTATTAGGATTAGGTTAGGATGTTTCCCCTAGTTTGAGGATATAAGGATGGAGGATGAGAGAAGGTATATGACTAATGATTTGGTCATGAAAGGGAATCAAAACATGGCCAAGGAAGGAAATTTTTAAAAGTGATGACCAAGGATTAACAATATATAAGGCCCTAAAATATTTTAATCTAAAAAGGAAACAATGAGATGATGGGATAAAATACCTTTCATACTAACAAAATAGTGAATGGATGGATGATAGGTATGAGGAGGCAATGATAAAGATATTGATGGGATTAAGTACCTTCCACACTAGCAAAGAGGTGATGTGATGGGTGTTAGGTGTGAAAAAGCATTAATATGGAAATGATGAATTCCAAATTAAATTCTTTGATAAGGTTATGCATGTTGATAATACCTAGCTAAGAAGATGATGTAGATATGAAGGGAAGGGCGAGCACTTAGATTTGGTTTGAAGACTAAATGTTGTATCCAAATATTATGGATGGTAAGAAATGAGATAGATATTAGATGCTATGAAATATTATTGACATAGAGATGGATATGTATAGGAGATAAAATGCATAAGACAAGACACCATGGACTATTTTTTGGCTTTTTTATATTTTATGATTTTTAGGGTTTTTTGACATATTGAAATATTTAGGGATTTTTGGCATATGTATGTACACTATACAAATGTGGTTACTAAAAAAGGGAATACCATGCCTATAAACCAAAATAAATATATATGGAATGATGGGCATGATGATAAAATGATAAGGGTGGTGAGGACTAAGGGGATGGGGACCAAGGAAGAATGGGATAGGTATTTCAAATGACCACATTGTGAAGGAGCCATATGTTTAGTTTCTTGAGTGTTCATTAGAGGATATGCTAGAATGATTCCAAAATATTTATAATGAAAACATTTAATTCCTTATGAATGTCAATATAAAAAAAAAATTAACATAATAGGATGCATGATATGATGATGGATGATGGGTAATAACAATGGATGGAGGGAATGGACAAGGCATGGTTTGACAAGGGATATGAGATGGATTTATTTTTTCCCCAGGTTTTGAGGTATAATATGCATAATTGATTATTTTATCATGATGCTGAAAAATGGTTTTCATTTTGGTACTTACCCAAGGTGCCAAAAGACTAGTTTTCACCATTAGATGAATGATTTTTTTTTACTTTATTAGGTATTGCATTTTATTAGGGAAGGGTGAGTTGAAATATGTTAGCACCATTTTGATCTTCATCCATCACCTATTTTGGAGATGCATGATGTTGGGATCATGTCTTTTTAGCCTTTATTGATTCTTTATTTAACATCCTCTGGATGTTTTGACCATGTGTCTTTATAAACCCTGTGAGGGGTAATGTTGCCTAGGTATTTAGAGCATGGTGGGGATGGGGGTATTCCATGGATGTGATTATGGGATATAGGATGTGAATGAGGTATCTGATCATGCCAGATGATATGATGAGATGGGGTGCAAAAATGGAGCTAAATACTTTCATACAACATTGGATATGGTAAAGGGGATTCCATAGATTGGTGCCATGGATTAAGGGATCCAATTTATTTTTATTTATTGATTATTTGATCCAAACATTAATATGATGGTCAGCCATACAATTTTCAACTTTATTTTTTGATTGGATTTGATATTGACTTCTCCTTGGTATTGGTTTTTCAGCTTCACCATATGGGATTAATTTTGAACTTGATATATAATGATTATTTTGACATTGATATTCCCTTAGTGCCTAATTTTGAGCTTCACTAGGATAAAATATTTTTTGATGAATAGAATCAAAGATGGTTTGATCATGATTTATGACTTTTAGAATAGGGTCTTGGATATTTGTATTTGGGGCACATGAAATTAAATGTAGAAGGGAATCCAATAATGCATATTTCTATTTGTCCCCTGGATGGAGTGGGATATATAGATTATGGAGGTGAGATGGGTGATTCATGTTGGGTGATGGATTAAAGGGATAATGAGTAACATAGTCCTAACAAAATTTACTAGGAGCCCTTGCCTCAATTTCAAAAAAAAAAATCATCAAGAATGTCAAAAGGATCACTAAGACACATATCAATGGTAAGATCAAATCCACTCTTACAATCTTTGATAGATAAAGTGTTCAATAATTTAGTGATGACTTCATCATCCTAAGTGGGTTCGAAATATATGTTTGGTGATTATTTATCATCTAGATTATTGGAATCTTAAAAAGAGTTTGCATTATCATCATCTTCTAAAATATCAATGAGGGATGATGTTTCTAATGAGGGAGCTAATACAAATGTTAATATTGTGCATGATCCTTGTAGTGGCTCTAATGTTGATGTTGTTGTACATGATTCAATGTTGTGAGTAGGTGAGTGATTGTCCATGATTAACCTCTGAATATGGGGTATTCTATGTGATGAGTGAGAAGGAGATGATGGATGACTGATGGGTTGACCAAAGAGATGGCTAGGCATATGGAAAATGGACTTGGGATTGATGGAGGATTGGTTGATCTTGGGAGAATCATGTAATAATTATAAGACATCTCTACCTTATCTAGGAATGAGAAGGGATTGATCCTGATTGGGAATGGAATCTTGACATTCCTTTTATTTTTCACCCAAGGATATATATTCTTCTGATTCATCATCGATTACTATGTCACCATGATTGATGAGGTCTTGGACATAATATAAAAAAATTAAACATCATTTAAGGGAATGCCCCTAATTTTGATGATATAGACAATATATTTTTGCTTTATACTAAGAGGGTTGAGGCTTAGTAGGATCAAGATGTTAGATGGGTGGATAAACCTTCATGTTAGTAGTGACAAGTTGGTTGAAGAGGGATTCTAATGACATAGGAAGGGGGGTATAAGGACCCATCTCACTATGTAACTTATATGTGGAAGCATTAGAATTATGATCAGATGGTTGTTTACATTACTAGGTGGATGGACTAGTAGTAGATGAGTTAGCCAATATTAGATTCCCTTTGTTAACAAAGGAATGGGTAGATGATGGGCTATGTCTAGTGGATGGGATATAAAAAGGAGACTTGCATTGATGGGTTGGGATGAAGGTTATGATGAATTTAATGGTGTTAAGGTTTTTGTGAAATTGGACACCCATCTCAAGGAACCAAAATAAAACTACTTGTGTGAAATTTATCAAGTGGATATGCCATGTCTAAGACGATGACTAGTAGATGGTGGAATTGAATGAGATGGGAGTGATGATTAAGGAATAATATGCTTGGGATATGACCTTAATATTTTGGTCTTAGCATCATTGGGAAGGTGGGTACCCATCTTTACTATTTGTATGAGGAATTAATCTTTATTATCTATGATGTATTGATTAATCAGGGTGACTATATCAAAAAATGTTGGTATTGATTTTAATGGTCTAGGGGTTGTGGATGGGGAAAGATATAGAATGTTATTTTGGGGTGAATAGGATCAAGGTTTGAAGGTAGGAAAGTACCCATTTATAGAGCTTATAAAAGTATATCATTCTTGTTGGCCAAGATATATGTGTCTACATGAATTAGGTCCAAATCCATGAGGATTGGTGATAAAATATGGATGAGGAAAGGGGTTGATGTGGGGGGAGATTAAGGATTATATATGTATTATTAAATAAAATGGGTATAAAATATAGAGCTAGTATGATAGATGAATATGGGGATGAGATATACTAATGAATTAAAGACTAGGATCTAATTTTAGACTAATAGTATAATAAGTACTAATGACCTATCAATAATGCCTAGTTTTCAAGCTAGTAAAAGGATCAACTAATTTGGTGGGTGCCTAGGTTAAAAACATCAAGAGGATGATATGATGGGTGATAGTTATGAAAATTCAAGATGATTTGACTTGGGATGATTATATTGATAAGTGATGGGTTTGCTAAATTGAAATAAACAAGGTGACAGGATGTTGGTAGAATAAAGACTAGGTATGATATCTGATTAGATGATAAATGATGGTGAAATAGGATGATAAGATGATGTGGATGATAAGACTATCTCAAAATCTTAGACCCATTTACTCAAGATAGGATTTTGTATGATTATGTGATGAAAGTGATAGGATAATAGGACAACGATGAGTAGGATGATAGGTGATGAAAAAATGATTCATGATAACATGGGATGGGGATTGTTTAGAATCGTATGTGACCTAGAGAGCCAACTAGGATAAGATAAGATGACGTTAGATTATATGGGTGATGAATACAAGGTAAATACAAGTAATGGGTTATGGATTTATGATAAGATGTGGATGATGAGGTATGATTGGGATATATAGGTGATGATAGGATGACCAATGATGAGGTCGACTAGAATAGGATATAAGTAAAAGGATTTATAAGAGAACATAACGATATACAAGATGATGATCAAGATGATGGGCTGATGACCAAGGATAGGTGGATATAGTGGGACTAGAAAGGGATGAGGGATGTATAATGGGATGATGACAAGGATGTTCAAGATGAGATGTGGGTGATGGGGGTGTGACTAGCCTAGGATGGGATGAAGAAAATATTTGATATGGGATAGGATAATGAAAAGGATATAATAGGATAATGATAAGGGTTTAAAAGGAAATATTATATTATAAGGATGGGGCAAGAATATATAGGGTGATTTATACAAAAGGATGATAGGATGTATAAGATGCAAGGATATCAAGGTGATATGTATAAAGGATGATAGGATAAGAATGTACACAATGATAATGAGGCAAGGGGATATATAAAAATGAGAATGGGATATATTTATGTGGAAAGGATATACAATATTGTATATGCAAAGGACCTATCTAGGTGTATAGGTTTGGGTGAAGGTTGACTCAACTCATAAACAACACATGTTTAGAATGACACACACTTAACCAAGCAAACAAAAACCCATTATTAGTAAACTCAAAGGTGTGTAACTTGATTCTCACACCATTAAAAGGATTCATAGGTGAGTTTGTCAGATGATGACCTATTACAAAATTGATCAATCCCTCTCAACCCCATTTTCACATGGCTACTTAGGAGCTAATACTGACTCCTAAAATGAGGTGCTTATTACATCCTATAAAATTTTTATAGGTGTGTCCCATATATATTTTAAGTTACAATGGGGCCTACATCAATATAATATACTATCTAATCACCTTTTATCTTTTATTTTAACTTACCCTCACTCAATAAAACCCTTCATGAAAAATTCTACTTAGGCACATAACAATAGCTCTCCTAATTATAAGACTCCATTGGAACATGGATTTTGGACTGGTGCATGGTGGTGAAATACATGGTCAATAGGCTCATAAAAAATAAAAAATGGTGGAGGGTTTATAAGTGGTTTTTGATCAGCTAGGAATTTCCATAAGGATGCAAGGGGGAGAGCATAAACCAATCGTAGCCCTTGGGATATAGACAAGCAGACCAAAAGGTTAATTAACTGAGTATTATTAAGTGTGATATATCTACAAGATGAAATATAAGAATATACAAGACAAAGAGATACATAAAAGATAAGACAAAATGATGAAAATGATTTGAAATTAGGTTTCAAAAGTGCCTCATGGATTCTTTGATAAGTAGCCTACAAGCACATGATTAGTATTTACAAGTGGCACACAAAAATGGTAACTTACAAGACAAGGATTATTAGTTTCATTTATAATCATTAGGGTTAATTTTAATACAATATATTAGACCCAAGATATGTCCTACAAAAGATGATGTTAGTTAGACAAAATATCCACTATATTTTCCCTTACAAGAAATAAAGTATAAGTACTTAAGAAAAACACCATAAAAATCATGATTTAGATTTGTAATTACTTTGGGGTGAGTGGGTCATGATGTCAGGGATTAAGGGTGGTAGGTCCCAATGGGATAAAGGGGTAGTTCCCCTTCTAGGGTCAAGGGATAGAGCTCCTTGTAGGATCTAGGGGTAGTACCCCAAGCACGCTCCTTGTAATGATATAAGGTGGGGTTGAGGGGTGGATCCACTAATGCCAAAGGAAATTTAGGCCTTATGGGAGGCTTAGAATAACTCAAAATTCATTAAAACTACTCTATAAATGTACTCAAAAAATACCAAATCAAATGCAAAAATTAGTGCAAAATCACAACTACACAGTGCAAACTCATAATCAAAGAGTGCAAAACCACAAATTTAAGGCAAAATCATACTTCGCAAGTTATGATTTTGCAAAAGTTAGATAACCATGATAGTTAGACTACAAAACTATGATAATTAAATAAAACATTGACTATAAATAACAAAATCACTACTGACTATAAATTGATATCTATGGTTTTGTGATAAACTACTAAACCTCTAAATTTTAATAGTTTGATACAAACATATACCTATATAGGTTATAATATATGTCTATATGTCAAAAAAAATTATTTATAGATGATTATGACTTATAAAAATTGATTTATGATATATAAATATTTTATAAATGGAGATGTTTACAACAAATAGCAATAATCTGACTGTAAAATAGTACTTTCATTTAGATTAGGCCCTTAAATCTACCTTATAAGATCCAAATATGAATAATAGAAAAAATAGGAATCAAAAATTGAAAAAAATTCAAAATCATTACTAAGACTCAAATAACGAGATTATACGAGGCAAATTCATGACTCCAAAAGTTTTGTGCTATATGGTTTTGCTATTGATAAAAAAAGACTGTGTTTGAGTTTTCTATTAAGTTGATTCTCCCTAAATTTCCCTTTCTAGGTGACCCTAAAAATCACATAGATCAAACAACAAAATTTATATAGATAATACCTTGTTAAAAAAAGGGGTTAGTCAATAGGAAGACTTTTAAAGAAAAATCCCCTTTTGAATAAAAAATGTTAAACAATAGATGGTATGATGGTAAAATATGCTTAAAAATAGAAAACATTAGACTAAAATCATATAGGTTAGAGGATAATGACTGATTATTAGTGATTTATCAAGATCTAAAATATCACTACTATCATAGGCAAAACCACAATTCACAGGTCAATAACACAACTAGGATATTAGTGATCTTGTAGCTTATGGTTTAATTACCAGACTCTAGGTTGATTATGATTTCATTCCTGTATCCTACACATAAATATGTTAAACTTTGGAAAACACATATGAACCCGCACAATAAACATATAAGGTTAAGATAAATGAAAAACTAAGAGATAGGTCAAATGACTTTACACCTTCATCTAAAACCCACAAAATCACAAATATTGATGAAAAAATCACAACTATCGATGACAAAATCACTATTTGAAAGACAAAGTCATGACTCAATAAGTTTCAATTTTGTCAAAAGATAAAAACCTACAAAAATAGACTATCAGTGATTTAGCTTAATATTATGACTCACTTTGAAATATTGCTAATTTCAAGGCAAAATCATAAATCAAAATCAAAATCAAGCTTGTAATATATCAAAATTGTCTCTTAGAAGAAACATTGTTAGATTGGGAGGGATAGTCCCATCGTGGCTACCAAAATGTAGATGAAATTTGATCTTTATATGGATTTAACAATGTAAATTCAAACCCAAAGATCAAACTACTAGGTAAATTAATGGAGCCATTAGAACCTAATACCACTTAATGAATTCACAATTCAAAACAATATTACACTTCTAAAAGCTAAATGATCTACACCATAATTAAATATAATTAAAATAAGAGGATTGGGATATGGATTACCTTGACTCATATTTTTGAGATAGATGTTTGATGAAAGGATTTTTGATGAAAGATTATATTGAGATGGATTTTCTAAGAATATTATAGTTAGATCCAATGGAGGGGTCTCTTTTTTTAAATAAAAGGAGGGAAGGATTAATGGTGGAGATTAGATGGAGGATTAGATAGGGATTAGGTGAGTGCTTATGGACTAGGGGTGTAGGAGAGCCTATGGAATAGGCTAATAGGTGGGTAGGTAAACCATGGAAATTTAAAATTCCCAAATAATAGATAAATGGGGTTAGATTAAGAAAATGGAGATTTAGGATAATTAATGATGAAGTGGCATAAAATAAGGTTAATGGGTGAAAAAATAATAGAAGGGAGACATTTAGATAAATGGATAAGAAAGGGGGGATAAATTAGATTAAAATGGGATGAGTAGAATTAGTGTCGACTAATATTAACATTAGTGATAATAATGTAGGTGAGAAAATTTAATTGTATACACCTCCATAAAATTAGGAAATGAGATGAAAAGTGTGTTTATTAATAGGGTAAGTTGGGCATCCTCAACACCCCATTTTGAATATAGTTTCCTACATAAGAATAATCCTATGAGGAATCAAGATTGATGTAGTTTTACACACCTAAGTGCTGGTGAAAGTGCAAGTGATGCTATCATGATAGTGTCCTTGAGTGCCTTGAAGGTTCTTGAGATTGGTAGTCTATAAAATTAGAGCTTAGGGATGCCGTAGATGATAGTATGCAGAAGAAGCGAAAAGTAGGTATTGAAAACCTCAATTGTGTTCAAATTGTATTCTATTTTAATTTGTATTTTGCATCTAATTTACATTTAGTTTTTAGAGAGCTAAAAGTCATGTATTTATATTGTTTTGTTTCTTGTGATAATGATAAAATATGTCTAGGTTGACCTTAGGAGGCTTTTATTTTGAAAATATATTCATTTGGTAAAAGGTAGGGCAAAGTACATTATCAACATTTTGGGGACACTAATACCATGTGGTGATAGTGTACTTATTTTGGATCCAATGTCCAGATATCATAACACTAGGCATGAAGGATTGAGATCAAGAAATTAGGGTTTGGTACTACTTTGGATCTGACTATGAATGTCTATGGCCTACACAAAGGATGGATATGTTTGATAATAGGCTATAGGATAGGTCTAGAGCTAAGCTAGGGATAGGTGTTCTCAAGTAGCACTATTAGCACTCAAATACCACTTTTTGGTGATTACATCTCTCCCATTTATTATATAAATACAACAATGTGAAATAACTAGGCTAAAGGGAAAATAAGCATACCTAGACTTATCTAGGAAGTAAAGCTCATGAAGATGGATTTGAGTATTTGAAGTTGTGTCTACATATGTGAAGCATGATCTACTATGTGTCTTGAAAATGAAATGTCCATAGATTATTCATTACTTATTTTATATATATATATATATATATATATATATATATAAAGTAAAAGACTATGTTGAGTAAATAAATAAAATTGAGTAAAGAAGAAATGAGTGAATACATCTTAATAGGTATGTGAAGGAATGCATGAGCCTGGTCACCAGGGGATTTTTTAAGGAATGATAATATTTTATACATGTATATTTTTAGGTGAATATTTTTATGTTAAAATCTATGAAACATATGTATAATAGGAATTTTTAAAATAAAATAATACAATTTAATACTAATATATGTATTTCTTGGCAAATTTACCAATTCTATGGACACTTTCTATAAAAATCTAGAGACTAGTTTCTCAAAAATTTATTCATTGGCAAATCTAATTTTTTTTATTTTTTCCATAAATTATCGAATTGGAAAAAATAGCCCCTAAAAAATACCCTGTTAGTCACAAATTATGTGTGTGTTAGTGTATAATGATAATTTAGTAAATAACTTGTACTAAGTTGATGGTTTACTCAATCCTTATGTGTGGGTGGCTCAAGAACTCATTTCAATTTTGAATCCATCATTTCCCACCCCTAATTGGTGAATCATGACCTATGAATAGCTAGGATTGAATTGATATTTTTTCCAACCCTTTTATGTGGGTGGCTCAAGAACTCAAGTAACCTATGACTCTATCATTGCCTACCCATGTATAATAGATGCATCTGAAATTGATATGTGTAAAGTAATATAAATATACAACCAAGTATTTATAAATTTGTATGTTAGATATACATCCACTGAAGTATATTAGGTGGCTCATGTTTATTATTTGCATATGAAAGAGTGTTAGGAACAAATTTTGTAGATGTAGATGAATATACATGGTTTAAACTAGCATATTCTAATGAATGTGTAGATGTAATGTTATTTGATATTAATGTGATATGTTCATTTAATAACTAATTTTGAATTTGTAAATCTGATTTTGACTTGTGCATATTGATAATTTGATCCCTTAGAGTTTCATAAGTACAAACCCTAGTTTATTCTGATTGAACTTGTAGGCACATACCCTATATGGAGAAGGTGTGAATAGGATGAGTTGGGGATTAATGATAATGGTATAAATTGATTCATATCATGGAGGGGTGATATCATGGAAATTTTTAGATGGAAATTAGCTATCACCCTCATGGAGATGAGAATGAGAGTCAGATTATTTCTTGTGCATAAGATATGACATTGAAACTCAAAACATATTTGTTCACTTATGTGATAAATCATATATGTCTGTAAGGGTTCTATTTTTAATGGAATTCCACATAGGATAAATATAACATGATATGAAATATGACATATAATGTAACTGATATAAAAAATGATCTATACATGTGTTTATGTTTTTTATATATTCATTCTAAATTAAAGGGAACAAAAATGGAAATAAATGTATTAAATTTTGAAAAAAAGAGTGATACACTTATTATGTCACTATTATCATGATTATATGAAATAAAATCAAAACATGTATGGATCAAAAACATGGATTCTAGAAATGTAAACCCTAAGGTTATATATGGTTAGGGTTTGATCAATGTTTGAATTAAGTTAGGTTAAGAAAATGGTTTATCCTTTTAATACATAAAAAATATAAATATTATTTTTTATTAAAGGGATGAGTAGACTAAATCATGGAAATAATATGTAGTAAATATAACCACTAATTTGTTATAGAATTAACTAACTTTGACTTTTCTAAAAATAGTAACAAATAATGCAAACAATGACTAAATAAAAAACACCTGATACTATTAATAAGTGTTGAATCTTATAAAGTAAGTTGGTTTGAGTGTTGTTAATTGGATCCCTACATCATAATCCCTCTTGGATAGTATTTACATGATTAAATAATATCACCATTATTGGTAAAGTGGTGGTAGTGTCCTAATATTGGTGGTAGTGTCCTCTATGCATGACTATTCCAAACTTATCAGTGTGATTATGTCTAAATATTTAGATTATGATTCTACATGCATGAGTTATAGAATCCCATATTGTGATTTTAATGACTAGCTTATTTTAAAAACCCTAATCCTTCATAAAAATATGGCATGAGATAAAAATTATGTTCACTAGTAGGGTATGTTAGACATCCTCAACACTTTATTATGAAGAGAGTTTCCTAAATACAAATACTCTTAGTAGGGATCAAACCAAATGTGGTTACAGCCATATAAATTTGAGAGAATGATGCAGGAGCATCTACACATATCTTGGCAAGACGTGGTTACATTGGGATGATTGAATTCAAATTCTTGTTTTCCCTCCAAAATGTATTTAGATTTCAAACTTTTACCTTGAGAGTAAATGTAGTTGTCAAAAGTGAAAATTGAAAAGGTAAGAGAGAATCTCCATGTTGGAAGCCAATCTTGGCTTAAAGAGAAAATAAGGGGAGTGGTTAAAATCTCTCAACCGTAAGATATTAATGGAGATAAATATTCTCCAAATTAGTATATTGGTTGAATGGTAAATCTTGCTTGTTGGTTGTAATGCCCAAGTTGGGCATAGAAGTTAGGGAGGAGGTAAAAAGAGCAGAAGAGAATTTATTTAGGGATAAGAGGATATGAAGAGTAAAAATAGGGAGGATCTCCTTATGGAGGGGAAGAGTCAAAAAGGCCATTTAGCCTGTATTATGAAAATCAAAATATTATGGCTATTGGATGGCAATGCAAATAGGAAACATATGCGTAGGCATGTGGGAGGGTGCAGCTCAAGAAAGCCAACAATGAATGCAAAAAGCTGCATAGCATGAAAGTTGATGTGGAGATAAAAATATGTAGTAGAAGTAAATCAAAGTTCATCAGTTTGTGAGAGACATGTAGCAATAGCAAGGATTGCAGAGGAGGATAAGAGGTAAGTCTATTTTGTTCATTCTTGTTTGTAAATACCGAGCCCATGCATAAACTGGCCAGAACCCAAAGGTGTTGGCTGCTGTGGATTTGGGGACTTCCCTCTTAGATATGACCACTACAAATCCTAGCTAGATTTGTCCAAGTATGACCCCTACCCATAGAGTGGGAACTTTTGATATTCATTCTATTGCATTTAGGACATCCCTGAAGAGTAATTTCCATTTTGATATGAAGAACTTGATTGTGAATTAAATGGATATGGAGAAGCTTGCTGGGAGAGAGAGACAGGTGAGGACTATGTGTGTTAGCCATTAATTGTGCTAGATGTTGGTAGAGTTATAGCTGTTGGTGAGAAAATATACAGTTTGCTCCATTTTCTGAGCCAATTTTATAGAACTCATTACAGTGAAGAAGTCAAGGAGATCAGAAGGACTGTGGTCGATGGTGGCATTGTAAATCTGCAAGATGAAATGCCAAAATGATACCAATGCCAAGAGGAATCCAATTCTGAGTTAGATGATAAATCTACTAGCAAAGGGAGAAGGATATCTAACACCTTGATGTCATGGAGATTAAGATCTGATGCCTACAAGATTGTACATTGTTTGAAGGAAGAACATGTTGTTTGAGTCGGCAGGTCTGTGGTTGCTAAATAGGATCTGAGTCACCAATGTGAGTCATAGGAAAGTTTTCATATAGGTCAAACTAGGGTGAGATGATGCTTTTCCAATGAAGACTAAACTTGCAAGTTGGATGGCAGTAAGGCAGGGAATGGATTGTGTTTACCGAAGATAGCTCATTGTAATGAAAGAGCAACAACTCGTAACATAATGATTGTATCAGACAGTAGGATCGAGATGTCTCTAAGACAAGCACATCATTTTGGTATCAAAGCCTGAAGCTCTTGGGATTTGATAATTTGTTAATAAGTTGCTACATAATTAAGAAAAGAGATCTTTGGAATGGTTGCATTTGTTAATGATGTTGCAGTTGTGAAGGATTTGGCAAAAGGATCAATAGGACAAAGCACTAGAAGACCATGTGGAGGAAAGGTATGAGTAACCTTTGATATCTAATTTTAATTTATTGTGTTTAATAAGCAAACAAGTGGAAATGAAGGCTTAAATCCATTGAGGCTTAAGAGGAGAAGAAGCTAGGGAAGGCTTATTGAAGAGCCAAGAGAAGCTCTAGAAGAAGAGCATAGTGAATGCTCAAGAGGAAGATCCAAAGCAAGGTAAGCTTGGAAAAGAGAGAGAAGAGCTCATGGAAGCTCAATAAATGGTGACCCAAGGTAAAGTAAACTTGGATTTGTGATTTGTGTTTGTTGAAGTGTTGTATAAAGAGTTGTTGCAGGATTGAGAAAAGGATCAAAAGACTAGGATGCAAAAGGCCTAGGTGAGATCAAGGAGATTGTCAAAAGACCAGTCAAGGAGAAAGGCTTGGGTGAGACAAGTGTACCTAAAGGGATCAAGAGACCAAGGTGGAAAAGACTTGGGTGAAGATCTCAGAGATGGAAATGTTGCTGAGAAAAGAGCAGAGTAGCAAGGTACATGAGAATACCAAGAAGAAAAGAAGCATCCAAAAGAAGAAAGGTATGACTAATGTTGACTTTGATAAAGAGATTGCTAGTTTGTGGAAATATTTAGCTAAGATTAAAAGCATGTTTGAGTCTGGGATGAAATCAAATGAGAAAGCATGGGTAGGGCCAATGAGGAAGAGGTTGAAGTGGCCAATAGATCTCCTAGTGAAGAGGAGAAGAAGGCAAAATGAGATTGTTAAGAAGAGAGAAGCCCATAGAGGCTTGAAGAAGATAAGAAGGTTGCCAAGTGAGAAACAAGAGAAAGAGATCATGAAAAATGTTCTCATTGTGGAGAACAAGAGAAGAGAAGAAAGATAAGATGAAGTGCCAGGAAGAGCACTTGAAAAGATAAGAGTGTTGGTGAAGAGAGCACTCATAGGGACCTTGTGGTCTCTTGTTTTTATATCTAATGTTGTCTTTGCATGGGTAATTGTAGGTATGAACAGCCTTGTGAAGGTCAAGCGAAGGGCCTTGGAGAGTGAGGAGATTGGTGCATGAAAAGACACCAAGTGCACAAGTGAATGTGTAAGAGAAAAGAAAAAGTTTGTTGTTGTTGATAAAGAAGAAGAGATGCATTGGTTAATGCATGAGGAAGGTGTTGAGAAACCCCTAAAAGCAAGAGAAGATATGGAAGATGAGGATGAATACCATGATGCCATTGAATGCCAAGAAAAGGAAAGAAAGCAGTCAAGCATAAAGGAAGAAGAAAGTAAAAACAATCAAAAAGCTATGCAAGTCAAAGAACTAATGGAGCAACCCATTAAGGAGGTAAAGGTGAATTCAAAAATTGAGTTTTCTTATTCTTATAACCATGAAACTGTTGATATGCATGTTAGAGAAGCAAAGATAAAGCTAAAGTTTCCAATTATCTTTGGATATGTGATGCCTAAATGGTGGAAAAAGCCAATACAAAGCACAAAGGAAGAGAAAGATTGATCCATGGATCAAGCTATCAAAGAGGTAAATGAAGTGTTGATGTTTCTATGCAAAATTGCTTTCTACATTCAAAGAAGAAATAAGAAACTAAAAGAAATGGTCAAGGCTAGAAGTACCTGATAAAGTTGTGCGCACCGAAATCAGATGTTGGAAGATTCTCCTCTTTGGCTGTGGAGGAATGACACCTACGAAGAAAAGGCTAAAACACAGAAAAACATTAGTCAAAGATATGGTGGGCTGTCAGGCAAACGCCCGATCCTGGAAGTACGAAGACTTCCTAGAAGGATATCAACCCACTGATAAAAAAGTAGAATATTGGACGAAAGTAGATAATAATGATAGAAATAAATGACAAAAAATAAATTGCGTACCTGATATGTAGCACTGTTCTGCACAGTCGCCAGCTTCGGTCTCTGTGGTGCCGGCGTCGGTGGAGGTGCCGTCGTCGGTCGGGGTAGTGACCAGCGTCAGTCGGGGCAGGTTCTGGACAGATTGCAGAAGGCCTGGGAGAGTCAGGATAGGGTCTTGACAGGTTTGGGACAAGGTTTTAGACAGAGTCGGGACAGGGTCTGATAAGGTCAGGGCACAGTTTGGACAGAGTCTAGGGGTTTTAGTCTGGACAGAGGCAGGGATATAAATGAGAGATGCTGGGTCTGTGGTTTTGAAGATTCGGGATGACAGCACTGATAAACAAAGAATAACCAAGAAGAAATAAAACAAACAGAGTAAATACTTACCTGCTAGAAGACGTGATGAAATCCATAGTTGAAGTTGTCTGTGCAGTGCCTGATTGAAATGAAGATTGGTTGATGCCGGAGTTGGTTGATCGTGAGAGTGTTGATTGACAGAGTCTGTGGATGTCAGAGTTCGCGGGTCGATTGAATGATTGCTCGGTTTGATTGATTCGGAAAATGGTTGAATTGCGTTTAGGATTGCCTTTCGAATGGTTGGCGGATGCTGATGAAGGCGAGGGACGGTTCCAGAGATGGTTCGTCAACCATTTTGGGAAATTGAATGATAATTGATAATGGATAACGGCAAGGTGACCGATGTCGGCAGGATTGCCGACGTCGGCCGATAAGTGACCGACGTCGGCGACATCGGCCGGGAAAAGACCGTCGTCGGCAGATGCACAATGGGGATAGAGTCTAGCTTTAGCTCTGTGCTCATTTTTACATGCTGCCAGGGTCAAGGTTGGTGGAACAAGTGATCGACAAGGGTTAAATAGGCAAAGAAGAATAAGACGGGGAATGACCAGGGGAGTCGACATGATTTCGGTGTCTACATTTGCCCCTTTTTGTCTTGTTGGTTGTTCTGGACGAACTGCAAGACAAAAATAGGAGTGATTGCCCCAGGTGAGGGATAAGGTTGATTTCTTCTTGTTGGTTGTTTGAATGAACTGCAAGACAAAAATAGGAAGCAGAATGCCCCGAGTAAATATAAGGTATTCCCCCTCAAAGCAGGAGTCGAGGGAAGGGAATCGGGAATCGGGTGTTGATTTGATAAAGAGTGGATGAAAAAGGGGTGAGGGTGAACGCTGCAAAGGTCAGGATTGCGTGCATACCACTGTACGAGATGGTTAGGTCAAAGTGTCACAGGTCAAGGGTCGAGGAGTGATAAAATTGAAATAACTGGGCCCCAGCATTTAGTCGTCTGCTGATCGGGTTACTCAATCTAAGCTGAAGCTCCAAATGGTCATCGTGTTCTAGGTATCTAGGGCTCAAGAAGTGCTCCTAGAATCATGAAAAAGTCACAAGTAGTGTGGATCAACGGGCTTGCAATCCTATACTTGTGAGGGTCTAAAAAGGTCTACGCACAATTCTGCTAACTAGTCATGAGGTAGCATACATGCAAAAACAACCAAGGCAACAGTGTCTTAGAAGTGGTCGAGGTCGGAGGAGATAGGCATGATCTCCAATGGTTGGTGGTCGATGGATGGATGAATAGACGAAAGGATGCGGCCGAGCTAACCCCAGAAGACCCCATGTCAACTGAGTGCTACCTACATAGCCCTGGTGATAGGGCCTCAGGCCAATGTAGTTCTCCCTAGAAGGGAGGGAGGGTCAAAGGGATAAAAATGGGTCGTGGTGAAGGGAAAGGTTATGGTTAAAAGAAGGCAAGAAGGTTTGTCCATCAGAGAGACGAACAAATGAGAATGGTCGAGCTAACCCCAAAAGACAGTCGTGTCATCTGAGTGCTACCTACATAGCCCCGGTGAGAGGGCCTCAGACCAATGTAGTTCAGACAAAGGGTCCGAGTAGTAGACAGGTGGTTAAAATGGTTGATAGATTGGTCTTGGTTATGATGAAATGATGAGGAAAAAAAGATGTTGCAGCCTTTTCCAAATGGTGTATTCTGCAACATTGGTTGATGGGTTTTTCATCCCTAGCAATATTCCATATTCGTGATGGATGTATGCTAAAAATGAATTGAGGTCTATTTATGCTTCAGCAAGTATTGGTTTATGCTGAACATAAATTACGGCGGGTCGATAGTTTCCATGTGTATTGGTGTCCATAGAAACTAGGGTGAATAGGCAATGGGAGTGGTTTAAAGAGAGAGTTGAGCTGAGTCGATTGACAAGTGATGAGGGTGAATGTGACCAAAGTGCAGAAGAAGTGAAAAGCATATTGCTCTTTCATTGACAAGGACCAAAAAGATAGCATAGATAGGGGTTATGAGAACCAAGAGCCCCATTCATGCGTGACGTCATTGACCATAGTTATGTTAGAGCGGTAATCGAATCACTTAGACATTAAAGTGAGCTCGAAGTCCCTTGAGCAGGTGATAGGAGGAGGAAAGAGGGTAAACCATTTTAAGAGTAGAGATAACTATGCCCCTTTTTATAGGAGACCCTGAGACAACTATAAGTCAAGTCCATGACTCTTTTTTTTTTTTGAAGGCAGACTGATCAATGCGGGAAGCCTGCATAGAGATGTCATTTGCTTGGTGGTCAGTTTGTGAAGCTGATCAATGCGAGAAGCTTCTAAAATAGTGCTGTTTATTGCCAGATTAGTCATAGCCATCCTTCGAGGGAGTGGTCTAGATTTTTGCTTAATATAAAGGCTTTTGAATAGCTGTCCTTCGAGGGAGCAGTTTATTAATTACAACAATGATAGTACAGCTATCCTTCGAGGGAGCAGTCTATTTTTTGATTTGATATTGATATAGTGACCATGGATATTGTGACATCGTGATTTGTTTTTATAGAAATGTGAGTCATGGACAAGATTATAGAAGGTCAAGGGCTCCCTTTTATTAGGACAAAGCATCCATACATCATAAAAGGGTTATAGGAATTGTTAAGAGGAATAGGGTTGAAAGGAAGTAGGATTTAAGAGGACGGGCATTGCTCAAAGGACGAGCTCAAGTTAAGTGTCAAGTGGATGAATACTCGACTAGCAGTAGAACAGTCGCAGATGCAACGCATTAAGAGGCTCAGGGTCTGATAAGTCCCTGGTGTATACTTGTGCGTGATAATAAAAGGTCCGAGCCAATTAGGAGCAAACTTGCCCCATTTGCCTCTTTCCAGATTGGTCAGGTGTTGATTGATGAGTGGATGTGAAGTTGGTTGATATGGTTGTTGATTGATCGAGGCTGGTTGAATGTTTTGATAAAAAGATTGGTCAATGTTTGGTTGAGATTTGGTCATTTGATAAGTGGTCAATGGTTGGTCGAGGGTTGATTGGTTGGTATTTGGTCTTTGGTTGGGTCGAATGTTTGGTTGAGGTCGGGTTAAATGTTTGGTTGCTAGTCTGGTTGAGGTTAAGTTGAAAGAGTGATTGATATGTGGTCGAGACTGTGTTGAAAAATTGGTCAAAGTTTGGATGAAGGTTGAATTCCCCCAGCGGGTAGGGAGAATGTTTGAAAGATTAGTTAAGGTCGATTGAGGTTTAGTGGTCAGATGGATTGTGTTGATGTCGAATAAAGTGGTTAAAGGCGGCGAAGGGACCCTAGTCTGTCGTGGAGATCCCGATTTAGATGACAAGGTTGGAGAGGTATGGGTCGGTGTTGATAATTTGTCAAAGGGGTGGTCAAGAGGATCCTTGATAAGAAGGGAATCCTTTTTCTGGTGGTGACGAATGACAGCTTTAAGAGCGCAACAACGCTCGGTGTCATGTCCCAGAGTGTGATGATAATGACAGAATGTAGAGTTGTCAAACCAAGATGGCCTTGATCCGAGAGTTGATGAGTGGGGTGGTGTCGAAGGTTTGTTGATAACGTGGTAGAGAAGAGAGGTGTCATTCTCCAAACATTGGTGAACGACGACCTTGAGGGCATGACAATGCTCAGTGTCGTGCCCAGGCGTGCGATGATACGCACAAATGCAAGTGTCATCAAACCATGGTGGTTTTGGTCCGAGAGAGTGATATGGTCTAAGAGGCGGGAGATAGAGACGAGAGGACTGCAACAATTGCCGTAAGAGCAAGGCATATGAACCTGCTAACGGGTCAGGATGTTTTATTGCAGAGAGGGTTGGTGACATTGGTTTGGGAGGTGAAGGAGGCGTTGGTCGATGGTTTGAAGGAGGTATAAGTCTGACGGGTTGATAGAATAATGGAGGTGACTTACCTCTATGAAGTATGGGAGTGAGAAGCACTCCGAGTAAAGTAGACGGATGTGGGCCCAAGATTGAAGGTAATGACGAAGATAGGGGGGAGGCCTCCGGTGTGGTTTAGTAGCCTTCTTTGGTTTGGGTTGAGGGCCACCTTTGTGCGAGGCGAGATTAGATGTGGGGCGAACACCAAGAGGTTTAGTCTCTTTGGGCATGATGGATGCCTACGCGGGTTTGGACTTAGATGTGGACAGTTTTTCTCTCAATGGATAAGGGATTAAAGGTGTGGGCTCTTTAAGTGGAAAGAGCTCTGGAGTAGTCATGGCTTCTGTGTGTGGTTAGGGAGTCAAAAAGGTATGATCATCTATAGATGATAAAAAGAATGAAGGCAAGGCAGCTGGTGTTGATGTGGTCAAAGCGTCCTCCAATATGGGAGAAGTTGTGGGAGGACAAGTGGGAGAAGAAAGTTCTTCACCATGTGGAGGAGGTATAGGGGAAGAAAGGTCTTCCACCTGTGAAAAAGGTTGGTCAGGGATAATAGAAAAGATAGTGTCGACCGTGTGTATATCATGGTCTTGAGGGTCATTGGTCGAAGTCTGGACGTTGTTTTGAGTAGGCGAATGATTAGAAAAGGGTTGCTTGAAGATGTCAAGGTTTTGGTTTGGCGGTGCATTCGGGTTATCCAAGATGAGATCCCCCTTGTCGAGCATGTCCTGTACGATGTTTTTGAAAGTTTGACAGTGATCCGTGTCATGGCCTTTGACACGGTGATAGTTGCAAAAGTGATTCTCCCTATACCATGCAGGGATAGGTGTTGAGGGGTCGAATTGATGTGGTCGGATTGGAGGGAGATTGAGGACCCCCTGCTTGACGAGTTTATCCAAGACAGAGGCATATGACTCCCCAATTGGAGTGAATTGACGCTGTAAGGATTGACGTTGGAAATATTTATTGATGTAGTCTAATGTCGAAGATGATGATCGGTTGGTCATTGTTGAAGATGATGGTCTAAAGATGACAGTGTTTGCCGACCCCTTGGATTGAGAGTGGGAAGAAGAAGGTCTAGAAGAAGAATGGTCATTGGTTCTTGTGTTAGTGTTACACAATTTGACCTTATCTTCTTCAATGGCGCAGAGTTCAAGCTTTCGGGCCATGGTGAAGGCCTCGTCGAAAGTGTGGAATGTTTAAACCTGCAAGGTGGACGAGATGTGACTGACACGTGCTCGGGAAAAGAGCTCAATGAGCTCGGGTTGAGGCAAGGAGAAGGAGAGCTGATTAATCAAGCTTCTCCAACGGGCGACAAAATCGACTATTGATTCGTCATCAATTTGCCTAATAGAGTAAAGGTCTGTGATCGAAACTTGTTTAGTGATATTGATTGAGAAATGGTCAACGAATAGTTGGGCAAGTTGAATGAATGAAAAGATAGAATGTCTGGCAAGAGAGCTATACCAGTCAAGGGCAGGGCCAGAAAGAGACATAGGAAATGTGCATAGAAGTAACGCATCGTCGTGGGCAATAAGATAACAGGCATGTCTGAATGCCTTTAGATGTTGTTGTGGGTCTTCCTTACTCTGAAAGCGAGTAAATTTAGGAAGCTCCCAATGGTTGGGGTATGGTCGGATAGGGACAGAAGGGTGGATGGGCTCATTGTAAATTTGGTCATATAAAGAGACATTACTTGAACCAGAGATAGAAGCTTCGAGACTGGACATTTTATCCATTAGCATCTTGATAAGATCTACTGACGAATTGGCAGGTTGAGCGCCCCCTAAGTTGTAAGGCGCTTGGAAGAGGATAGAGGAGGCGTGCGACATAGTCGGTTGTACAATGTACGGATGACTAGTCGCAGGGGCAGAAGTAGAGGCTAGAGGTGGTTGCGTTATGAAAGTCGAAGGTATAGGTTGACTAGATACCGCCAAAGGAGGTTGTGTGACGACATTGACAAAGGGCGAGGTAGGCACTCCTGCATATATAGGCGCAAGAGTGTGTGGGGTCGAGACAATCAAGTTCTGGTATGATGTAGAACTTGGTTGAATTGCAGGTGGTTGAGGGGGTAACGAAACCCCAGTGGAGGTTGGTCTAAAAATAGACGAGGAGGCTGAACTTTGCGTATAGGCCATGGTCAGGTTAATGGTTGAGGCGAAAGGTTGAGTCGTAAAAGGTTGGGTGGCAAACGGTGTGGATGTCGTCGCCACATCGCCCGAAAGGTCTCGCGTTGGGTTTCTCGCGAGATAGTTTTGGAGGGCTGCGGTATTGAGGTCCAAGAATCTTGCAAAATCTTGGTCCCCTTCTGGGATGATAGGCGTCTGGGTTGGAGATAGTCTAGTAGGAATTCTTTCGGTCTTCGAGTAGAACTCCATTATATGATTGTTTATAGACGGGGTAGGCGAAAGCGATTGATGGCTTGCGTGGTCAAGAAGAGCCTTGGTTTGACTACGTGTCAGAACCATTCAAGGCAAGAAAGAACGTCCTCACAAGCTCAAACAAGTAGATAAGAATGAAAAAAAAAGATGAAGACACAAGCAGATCCTAAAACCCTAAGAGTAAATTATTAGGATTATAGTGGCTTATGCCTTAGAATGTGTGTAGAGGAAGGTTGGTTTTGTGAGTCGGGTCCTAGAAGAAGCAGTCTATGGATGGTTTCAGGTTTTGTTATGGTGCTCAAGAAGTCTGTGTTAGGTTCGGTACGCGGCCTGGTGCCAAGGAGCAAGCTCCCCTCACTTCACAATTCTAGTGGTTAGCTGGTTTCACTTAGCCAAAATATACCTCGCCTAGAGATTAGAATCCGCCAGAGAACGGAGTGGGCTTTCCCCTTGGTGATAAAATCCAAGTAAGATCACTGGGACGGGTAAGGTATCTGCTGGGGGATGAAATCCCAGTCGGGCCTTGTCTCAGGTAAGTTAAAATGTTTTTTTTGTGCAGGTGGTTTGGTCGTGTAACATCAAGTGATCTAGATTAATTCAATATGCATTTAATTACTATGTGTGGTCTAAGAGATGCAGGCAAACAGAAATGAATGCAAAGTGTTTTAATGTCCAAGTCGAAATGTTTGTTTGTATGAAGACGAATGGAGAAAGAGTCGAAGAATATGAGTTTTAGCTAGTCTAGAAGTGCAAGAAAGAAAGAAATGTTCGTTTTAGTCCTGCTTATGATGTTGTTTAAGAATAGACGAAAGGAGGTGAAAAGGAAGGAACCTAATACACCTATATGAACGAAAGAAAGAAAGAACCCAAGGAAGGCCCTAGGGTCCCACCGGGCGTGCCAGAATGTTTCTATGCAAAATTGCTTTCTACATTCAAAGAAGAAATAAGAAACTAAAAGAAATGGTCAAGGCTAGAAGTACCTGATAAAGTCGTGTGCACCGAAATCAGACGTTGGAAGATTCTCCTCTTTGGCTATGGAGGAATGACACCTGCGAAGAAAAGGGTAAAACACAGAAAAACATTAGTCAAAGATATGGTGGGCTGTCAGGCGAATGCCTGATCCCAGAAGTACGAATACTTCCTAGAAGGATATCAACCCACTGATAAAAAAGTAGAATATTGGACGAAAGTAGATAATAATGATAGAAAATAAAGTGCGTACCTGATATGCAGCACTGTTCTGCACAGTCACCGGCTTCGGTCTCTGTGGTGCCGGTGTCGGTCAGGGAAGGTGCCGGCATCGGTGGAGGTGCCGTCGTCGGTCAGGGTAGTGACCGGCGTCGGTCGGGGCAGGTTCTGGACAGATTGCAGAAGGCCTGGGAGAGTCGGGACAGGTTCTTGACAGGTTCAGGACAAGGTTTTAGACAGAGTTAGGACAGGGTCTGATAAGGTCAGGGCACGGTTTGGACAGAGTCTGGGGGTTTTAGTCTGGACAGAGGCAGGGATATAAATGAGAGATGTTGGGTCTGTGGTTTTGAAGATTCGGGATGACAGAACTAATAAACAAAGAATAACCAAGAAGAAATAAAACAAACAGAGTAAATACTTACCTGCCAGAAGACGTGATGAAATCCATAGTTGAAGTTGTCTATGCAGTGCCTGATTGAAATGAAGATTGGTTGATGCCGGAGTTGGTTGATCATGAGAGTGTTGATTGCCAGAGTCTATGAATGTCGGAGTTTGCAGGTTGATTGAATGATTGCTCAGTTTGATTGATTCGGAAAATGGTTGAATTGCGTTCGGGATCGCCTTTCGAATGGTTGGTGGATGCTGATGAAGGCGAGGGACGGTTCCAGAGACGGTTCGTCAACCGTTTCGGGAAACTGAATGATAACTGATAACGGATAACGGCAAGGTGATCGACGTCGGTAGGATTGCCGACGTCGGCCGATAAGTGACCGACGTCGGCGACATCGGCCGAGAAAAGACCATCGTCGGTAGATGCACAATGGGGATAGAGTCTAGATTTAGCTCTGTGCTCATTTTTACATGCTGCCAGGGTCAAGGTTGGTGGAACAAGTGATCGACAAGGGTTAAATAGGTGAAGAAGAATAAGACGGGGAATGACCAGGGGAGTCGACACGATTTCGGTGTCTACAGTTGAGACCTGATTTTGATTATCATTGTGAGCATGAAGATGTTAATACATAGGTTAGAAGAGGCAAGAGGAAGATGAAGTCCTCACACAAAGCAATCAATCATGGATACATAATGCCTAAGTGGATGGTGAAGCACACAAGCAAGCAACAAGTAAGCAAGCAGGCAAGTTTACCTTATAAGATTGATTTTTCTCATATTCCTAATATGAATGCAGGTGTGCAAGAAAATAAAAGGACAAACAAAATTGGTTTTTCAATATTGTCAAAAGAGCATGGTTACAGGATGCCTAATGGCTTGTGAAGTCAATTGATAAGAAGAAGAATCAAGTATTGGTGCCTAAGAAGGCAAAAAGTGAAGAAGATGTGAGTGTTGAGGCAACAACACCAAGAAGTCAATGGAAGAGGGTTGAAGGTAACTCAAGCAACCAAGATAATGAAGGTGAGATGTTGAGTATGGAAGAAGCATTCCATGAAGATAGGATGCTTGAGAGGTATACCAAAGAGGTTAAAGGTAAACAAATTGTTTATGATGATGTTTTTGAATCCTTCAATGATCTTTTCATAAGAAATGATAAATGGAAAGTGGTTGTGTGGACTAATATGCAGCAAGGAGAGAATTCCAAATGGATGGATGATGAGGAAAGGGGGGAGTATGTAGAAAATAAATGCCTCATTGAAACCAAAGAACAAACAAGATGGCTGCAAGTAGAGATTGAAGAGAGCAAGGAGACAGAAGGTAAGGATACTGCAATTGTATTTGATAAGTATATTGATGTTGATGAAGAAGTTTACTTGTATGAAGAAACCATAGAGTGGATGAATATATTTATAGAGGATGAAAGACAATTTCGTCCTAAGTTTGATATAGGACATGAAGATTTGGATGAGCTTGTGTTGAGTGAAGAGTTGAAGAGGATAGAAGATTTGTTGAGTCCTCCAAAAGAGTTGTGTAGAGGCACATATCAACATGGTGGCACCATTGATCAAATGGAAAATGAATTGAGGCAAGAGCTAAGAAAGGATGAGATGAAGAGTAAGGTTAGTGAAGGAAAAGTAATCCTTGTGAGTGATAAGCCCAAGTTTGATGAAGATAGTGATATAGATGAGATCTTACTAAAGGAAGAATTGAGAATGTTGGAGGAGTTGTTTGGTCATTCAAGAGAGATGAATGAAGGGACAAGCCATGGTGAAGACACCATTTAGAAGAGTGAAACAAGACAAGAGCAAAGAAAAGAGACAAGGATAGTTTTGATCAAGGAACAAGAACATGGAGATAGCCAAGAGGCTTCATGGCCTAAATATTTTGATTCTAAGGTGGCTTTGAATGTTTTGTATGTAGGTATGAAGGTTTCTAAAGTGAATGATAGACATGAGTCATTGGAGAAGCTCATGAAACAAGAAGAAGAACAAGAAGATCTAGAAGACATGTATGAAGATGAAGAAGCATGGAAGTGGGAGATGGCAGCTGAAAAGGACATGAGGAGAAGAACATACTAGAAAAGGAAAAAAAAACAAGAAGATGAAAGTCAAAGACAATCAAAGACAAACAGCAGCATTGGCATTCGCAACAAGACCTTAGGATCCAGGCATATAGTGAAGACTAATACATGGAGGAATTAGTTCATTTCAACTAAGTTTCATATCCTTTCTAGAGGGAGAGTATGATGTACGAGCATCTATATATATCTTGGCAAGATGTGGTTACGTTGGGATGATTTAATTTAACTTCTTGTTTTCCCTCCAAATTGTATTTAGATTTCAAAATTTTACCTTGAGAGTAAATGTAATTTTCAAAATTGAAAAGGTAAGAGAGAATCTCCATATTGGAAGCCAATCTTGGCTTAAAGAGCAAATAAGGGGAGTGGTTGAAATATTTCAATTGTAAGATATTAATGGAGATAAATCTTCTCCAAATTAGTATATTGGTTGAATGGTAAATCTTTCTTGTTGGTCTTAGTGCCCAAGTTGGGCGTAGAAATTAGGGATGAGGTAAAAAGAGCAAAAGAGAATTTATTTAGGGATAGGAGGATATGAAGAGGAAAAACAAGGAGGATCTCCTTAGGGAGAGGAAGAGTCAAGAAGGCCATTCAGCCTATATTATGAAAATCAAAATATTATGGCTATTGGCTAGTAATGCAAACAAGAAACATATGTGTAGGCATGTGGGACGATGCAACTGAAGAAAGCCAACATCAAATGGAAAAAGTTGCATATCATGAAAGTTGACGTGGAGATAAAAATATGTAGCATAAGTAAATCAAAGTTCATTAGTTTGTGAGAGACACGTAGCAGTAGCAAGGATTACAGAGGAGGATAAGAGGTAAGTCTATTTTTTTCATTCTTGTTTGTAAAGACCGATCCCATGCATAAATTGGCCAGAACCCAAAGGTGTTGGCTATTGTGGATTTGGGGACTTCCATGTTGGATTTGACCACTACAAATATTGGCCATATTTGTCCAAGTATGACCACTTCCCATAGAGTGGGAACTTTTGATATTCATTCTATTACGTTGAGGACATCCCTGAAGAGTAATTTCCATTCTGATATGAAGAACTTGATTTTGAATTAAATGGATATGGAGAAGCTTGCTGGGAGAGAGAGACAGGTGAGGACTATGTGTGTTGGCCATTGACTGTGTTAGCTGTTGGTAGAGTTATAGCTGTCGGTGACTCATAAGCATCACCACTGAGAAAATATATAGTTTGCTCCATTTTTTGAGCCAATTTTACAGAACTCATTACAGTGAAGAAGTCAAGGAGATCAGAAGGACTGTGGTCAATGGTGGCATTTTAAGTCTGCAAGATGAAATGCCAAAATGATACCAATGCCAAGAGGAATCCAATGCTGAGTTAGATGATAAATCTACTAGCAAAGGGAGAAGGATATCTAACACCTTGATGTCATGGAGATTAAGATCTGATGCCTACAAGATTGTACATTGTTTGAAGGAAGAACATGTTGTTTGAGTCGGCAGGTCTGTGGTTGCTAAATAGGATCTGAGTCACCAATGTGAGTCATAGGAAAGTTTTCATATAGCTCAAACTAGGGTGAGATGATGCTTTTATAATGAAGACTAAACTTGCAAGTTGGATGGTAGTAAGGCAGGGAATGGATTGTGTTTACCGAAGATAGCTCATTGTAATGAAAGAGCAACAACTCGTAACATAATGATTGTGTCATACAGTAGGATCGAGATGTCTCTAAGACAAGTACATTAGAGAAACTATAAGTGATTCTCATATGATAGTATCCTTGAGTGCCCTAAATGTGCTTGAGATTGGAAACTTATACAAAATGATCTTAGGGCTGTTGTAGATGATAATATGTATAAGTAGGGTAGAATAAATATTAAAAACCTTAATTGTGATTAAATTCTTTTCTATTTGAATGTGTATTTTACATCTAATTTCCATATAATGGTTAAAGGGATAAAGTTAATTTATTTATACTATTTTGTTGCTTGTGTGGGTGATAAAATATGTTTAGGATGACCTTAGGAGGCTTTCATTTTAAATTGATATTTGTTTGGGAAAATCTATGGAAAAGGAAATTAGCACCATTTTGGGGATACTAGAAACATGTGGGGATAGTGTCCTTATTATGGCATGAGTTTCTATATGGAATAACACTAGGAATGAAGTGTTACGATCAAGAAATGATGGTCTAAGACTACTTTGGTGCTAACTAAGGATGTTTGTGGCCTACATGAAGGTTGTATAAGTGTGATAATAGGATCTAAGATTGGTATAGGGTTAATCTATGGATAGATTATCTCAAGTAACAATCTTAGCACTCAAATACCACTTTTGGGTGATTACACTAAATATTTATGTTAGATAGGATTTTCAATTAAGATTTTAGTCAATTACATAATCATTTTTGAGTTCTTTATGTTTTTTATTTTGAATTGAAATCTTAGTGAATACATTTATTGACCATGGTGGGATTAATCCATATAACTTGTGCTTGTAGTCTATTTTTTTTATTTAGAACATGTGTAGGTGTCCTTTAGAGAATAATAAGTGGTCTAATATTTAATTATTCATAAAAATTTACACTTGCAACAAAATAAGCAGTTTTATCCTATGTAGCCACAACATTGTAGACACATTTTTTATATGTATAGCCATGGTTTTCTCTTTGAATAGATTTTTAAACCACTAATCATACCTAGATTTTGTTTTTCATATTAAAATAACACAAATTTGATACTATACCATTTAGACGATATCAATATTGTTAACTCTAAGATCAATTTTGATCATGGTATTCATGCTTTTTTTATGTTTTTTAATTAATATATTTATAAAATGGTTTTTATAATTTATTTTAAATAAGTGATTTTATTATGTTAAGAAATGATTTTCTTTATGATAGTCATGATTTTGAATTAATATTTTCAAATTGGATGTACAAAGCTACTACTAGTAATGTTTTGAAACTAGTGGTTTTTTAAATTGACATGTTGATTTATTACTCTTATAAACAACTTTGTATTTTGGTTTTGTGTAGGTTTCTAAAAGGATTATAATCTATGTAAAATAGTTATTACTTCTTGTTTAACTACCTTAGCTGTCATAAAATCACTTATCTATGTTTATAAACTTGTTCTTAACTTTTTATGTATATCTAACCATGTTTTATATGTTTAAATAAAACTAATATTATCATAAATCATAAAAAGTGGCTTTGTTATATCAAATTGCATACTTGTACACCATGAAGAAATTTTGTTGTTCAATATATATGACTTTACTTTGAAGAATTTTTTATTTTTGATCCCTAGACAATAAATTTCCATCTATATAAATATAATAGGATTATTCTTATCCCTATTTGGTGTTTTTTTTGGTCTATGTAGCATTTAATAAATTTATTACTTTTTAGAATCCCAATTAGCAGCTTTTTGTGTTGACTAGTGTATTTTTAGAATTGAATTACAATTTTTTTGGGGTTAATATTTTGAATTATAAAATGAAATAACTATTAATATTTAATATTTTTTAGTGGTTTTGAAAGGATTAGAAGTGGATTTTTCCAATGAAACATTGTTTTATTTTAAAGAAATTTGTTTTTGAAGAATAACTTATTTTGTAGGATTTACCTTTCATGATAACCAAATTAAAAGTAATATCATGTTTCATTGATAGAAAAATCATTTGAAGGCTAATTGAATCAAATTAAAAATCTCTTTGACATGTAAGATAATTGGTCTAATAAGTGGTTAAAATCCTTATTTCGAGACATTTTGATTACTTATTTACCTTGATTGTCAATCAAAAATAAGTAATCGAATAACTAATATTTGAATGCTCTCCTTCTTATGTCTTTAGTGGTGTTTATAGAGGATAAAAACAATTGACAAACAGTCCCATTTTTTATTTCTAAGGTGAAATGTGACATGAATTTATGTCCATTCACTTTCCATAGTACTTAGGTGTTACTGACATGGATTTCATCAACATGTATTATACTACACTCCATGTTCTCGTTGAGTATAAATATCAAGGACATATATCATTGGGTATTAAAGTGGAATTCCCCATAAAGGGTTTCATGGAGTGATGGGCATTTTGGATCTAGTATGCAAAGTAGTTAGATAAAATTCTATATGAAATTAGGCTCTCCCATATCTAGAGTGTCTCAAGAACTCCTATATTGATCCTATGTAAACATAGCATAAGACCTTTCAACCACAATAGGCATCCAAGAAAAGATAAAATATCATCCCCTAAGATCACTCACCATGATCAGACTTTGATTTATGGTTGGGAGATAAATCTAGCACCACTCTTAGTTATATGTTTGTTATGAAGAGTGTCAAATTACATAATAGTTTCAATCACTTTCAATAGGTTTGTGTATTTTTTGAATTATTTGTGTGTTGTTAAGACCCATGTTGTTTGTGTAAACCTATAATATACCAAAATCAAACCCTCTTGAAGCATAAAACAATTATCCTATATAATAATTTTCATATCACTTTAAAAATATCCTATCTCACTAACAAATTTTAATTCATCTCATCCATTTACCTATAATCTTTCCATAATAATCTAAATTAATTAAACTATATATTCTCACACCAAAACTACCTTCCTACCCATCCATATTACCTATTTCAAGTCCCTTACCACATCATCATTTCTCCCTACATTGAGAAAGTTATTTTTATAAGCTATTAGAGTTAGTCCCTTACCACATACCATCCTTAAATACTCATTTTCATCTCAAATATTATAACCATCTTGTCACTTGGATAACCATTTGTATTACCATATTTATATAATGTGTCACTCTTTCAACTTTAACATAGCATTTATCTTCTTTTCACCCCATCATTTTCCTAAATTTGAGATTAACACTTGTCATTATCTTGTCATCTTGCTAATTTGAAATTTGACAATCATTAATTTCATACCACTTTATTGATTGGAAACTATTAGTAATTGATACCTTGCTATCATATATTATACTAATAATCCAAACCTAATTAAATCCACACCCTCTTTTTCACACTTATCTCTAATTTATTAATCATATTACTCACGGTATTCTATAATACTTAATAAATTATTTACACTCACTATAATAACCATCAATATGTCACCCAATACCAGAGCATGAATTGTAAAGTTACAACAAGCCTCTAATAAAATAAAAGATATTTTAAAAAATATGGGTGAGTAAACTATTGATAATGAATAAAACTATAGTGATATGCACACGTAGGTGGTAACGAAGATAATAAAATTGACTTTTTGAATCATTATAAATTTAGGATTGAACAATATATATATGATAATTGAGAACAACTATGAATGCATGTACTTTAAATTAGAACCATGTTTCCTCAGGACTTTAATCGAAGCCTTTTAAAACATCTTGTTTAAACCCCATCACATCTTATTATATCTCATAATCTTTGTATTACACAATAAGAATGTGAGGTTGATGAATAAGTAAATATTGAAGAATAAGGTAAGAATAACACCATCCACTTGAATCTTTTAATGCCACTAAAGTAAAATATAATAAAGGGAAATCCAATCTAAAGAATCAAGATAAAATATTTTATAAGTAAACCATGCTTGATCATCTTAATAAAATAACTAGTAAGTTAATTCATTATCCTCTCAACTTAATTATGAACCAACAAAGACCAACCCATATAAAAATCATAAAAAAAATATTTTCCCATACACATATTATGATAAAAATAAATTAAAACCTATTCCATGTATATCTAATCCATTAATGGATCCATTAGTTTTCCATGAATGGAAATCCATGAAAAAATATCTTCAAAACTTGTATACCTAAGCTCATATAAAGAAGTATAAATATTAACACTTCTAATTTTATCATCTTGATATGAGTATATTTATACAAAAAATGGTGCATTTTTGTAAGCCATTTTCCTTGATTGATTAATACGAATGAGTTTGTCACCATCTTTGTCAGCAATCTTAATTTGGTTATTGCCTATCAATTAAAACTTGATTATAACTCAAATTTTGATGAAATTATTGATAATGGATTCATATTAAAAAATTATTTGTTAATAAATGGATAAATAAAATATATTTCAATAATGATTATCACCAAAATAGTATACCTTCATATAATCCTAAGTTATTTAATAAAAAAATTATTTATTGGAGATGAAGTTGATTCCAAAAATGTGAAAATATTTCAACGTTTTGCCTCATTATTAAAATCATAGAACACATTTGATATTATTATAAAATAATGAAGACCTAGGGATTCCACTAGAAGATGACAATATATTAATTTAGGTTGTCAAATATAATATGTTTAAAAAACAAATTTGAAAATATGATCACCTTACAAGAAACTAATCACCTTGGAGAAAATAAACCGTGTCCTGATTGGTTTAGATAAATTTAATTTTTTAATTATCATTATGTCAAGGGTCATGATACTGAAATATTTAGGAAGGTAAGGAACTATATTCAATATTTAATTGCGAAATGATAAACTAAAGTAAAAGTTGAAGAAAAAAAATCTTATAAAAAAAATAATTGGGGATTTATCAAGATTGTTTCCCAAAACACAATCATAAGCAAAAAATTACACTATGAGACCAAGGATAAATTTTATCTAATAAAGTTAACTACCATTGTATTAATTATGAATTAAATAATCATATATACACAATTATTATTATTAAGGATAAATTTCCTAAAGAACCACGAGACTAACAACATCTAGTTCCTAAAATCAAAGGGGTATCTTCTGCATATGTGATCACCACTTGACTTGGAAAAATCATTGTCTTGGGAACAACTCAAAATGCCCCACCTCAATATATTCCTATCAAGATCAATATAAAAAATAAAATCTCTATCACTCCTAAATGGAACTATTATATTATCTAGTACCTTGAAAATACCCCTATCAAAATATTTATTATGGACATTTTGAAGTCCTCACCTTTCCATCGTGACATCCTAAAAAACATACTTCATGAGTATAAGGTACCTAAAAACATTCATGCTAGTCAATTTCAAGATTTGGTTGTCCATTTAGCCTAGTCACAATTGATAATTTTTTCTTCTTGGGACATGCCACCCACTATCCATAATCATAATTACCCTTTGTATATACAAGGTTTAATGATAATCACAAAATATTTTGGGTGATAGTAGATGAAGGGTCAATAATTAATTTGTGTAGTATAATTTTGATTAAAAAAATTAGATATTCAAAATCATCTCCTGGACCAAAATGCCTTGTGTGACTATCATAAATCATATAATGATAATGAATGGTAGTTATCTACTATGATATACCTCCTTATCTTGGTAGGTACTATGGAGCACCAAACGTTAATACATGTAGTATATTTGTACTTAACATTAAATATTCTCCTTTATCACCCCTAGATTCATGAAATGTGATCCATTCCATATGTTCTCCACCAATGTCTGAAATTTCTCACTTTGGAATGGAAGTCATTGTTATCACCCAAATTTTCACCCTAAGGAGGACTAATCCAACCTCCTCAATTTTTTAATAATATTGTAACACCTCATCTATTGTGGGTAATAATTTTAATAAGTGAATATTTAGATTATAGGGTAGCTCCCATGTACAAAACCTAAAATTAAACACTAACCTACTTGATTTTAAGTAAAAGGGATAGAAATATATTGAAACTAGTCTAATGGGGGTGATTCACCAATTTAGCCTCTATGCTTACTTTAACTTGAACTATGGAAAGTGACTACAAAATTTATCTTAAAATAAAATATTTTCCTAACATAATGTTTGAATACGAAGGTAGAATACAATATATCCTTCAAGGTTGATGAGTAAGCGTTATAATAATGGAAACTAATAACCATTATTACACTTTAAAAAAATAAATATCTACCAACTACACATCATATGATGTGATATAAATTATATTACTCACACAAAGTGTGAAGGAGATAGATGAATGCAAAGAAAGAGAGGTTTCAGTTGACAGTCAACAAAAAAACTACTTCACCCACTTATTGAATTATTTGAGAAAATAAAAATAGTTTGAATAATTTATTCCAAAGTCAATTTATTATTAAATTTATGAGGTATTCACCATACCAATGTGTGGATCATACTATAATTCAAAAATAGGCAACATATATAGAGAAATGAGGAATAGAGAGAGAAGTGGTGTAGGAAAGATCAATTGACAAGTTTATTATTGAATTATCCAATTACACATAATAAATAAGTTGTTTAATAGTCTTATAAACATATTTTTGACATGTGTTACATTCCTTGATCATAGCTTTCATTGGAGTTGGCATAGGATATCTCAATGGTTAGTCATTCATAAAAAACTATCCATCTTGGTATCTGAAGAGTGACAAATGAATTTATTGATCATTATTTCACCATGAAATACATTCAAAATTATTCTTTAACACCTATCATGCATTTAAAATCTCCCGTATTTTGACATTTTAGTGGTAATCATCACACAACTCCTTAGGTGTCTTCAAACCTCTTTGTCTACTACATCTCTCTATGTTTGAGAGATTAAAAACTTGATTTCATATTCACTAAGGAAATATATATCCATGAAAGTTATATTAATACCTTATAAAACCTAATAAAAATCATTTTTATCCATCAAACACTCACCAATATCTCATTTTGCACTCAAAGCTTACATTTTTCCCAATTCCTTATAACCCTAAAAATATACAAACCTCCTTGTGTTGAATAATGTATGAACTATCTTGGAAAATTAAGGGTATTTATGAGTACCTAGTATGGCCTTACATATCCATTCTAATTTTGATGACTCAATTCGAAGTGTATGTGTGTTTAATCACCTGATCTCTCTTCCCAATTAGGCCTCAATTAGACAATAGGCCTATAAACTAAATTTTTTATCCATATATTTTCCACATGTATGATACTATGAATAAATATTTCATTTAATTTCCACAACCTATATCCATCCTCTATGATAAAATTTTGATTTTCAGACCTTTTATAGATAGGTGAACAATGAAATGGCCAAAAGTCCTAGCCTTTCACAAGCCTCTTTCACACTGCCTTCAACAATCAAACCTATAAGATAAATTTTAGGGTGATGTGTACATATTTTTGGACTTTAAAATTTATAATATAACCCAAATCATCCCTCCCAATGGTTTTCATTTTTTTAATATCTTCTGTACCCTATTTTGAGCCCAAAACCTCATAAAAGTACAACAATAATTACATCCATATATGTACGTAAAAAAAAGTGTCATGGTGAGGACCTTATTGGAGTGATAAATGATTTTTAGTAGGTTTAAACGATAACATAATAATTTAAATAACCTTAGAGGACAATCTCTCTCATCGGGTCATTATTAGGTTTTTAATAGTGTTTAAAGTAGTTTGAGTTCTTAACAATTATTCATAAACCCTCAGGCCCTAACTCCTAAACCAATGCAAAAATTTCAAGTTCATAATTGTATTCAAATACACCTAGGTTCTTAGGCTCCCATGGAACCTGAATATACATATATAATCACAAAAATATGTTGCTTGAGTATGTACTATGTCATTATAGAGTTATTTGCAATCTCAACCTTCATTCATAAAGATTGGATACCTAAACCATCATATAATTCCAAAAATTTCAAGTGTGGATACCCCTTCACCATGACTAAAAACCACTAGAGTATCTTCATAAGGTTATAATCACACTAAGAAAGAGAAACTTGGTCTTAAAATGTAGTCCTACACTTAAAAGGGATAAAAGAGGTTTTATAGACCAAATTGATACTTTCCTTGTATTCATATACTTATGGGTGCCATTATAGGGTATTTACCATATTTTTTAACCCAAAATTCCCTTAGTCTCACATTTCACCCTCATCAAATAAATATTATCATGACTTTACACATAGGCCTATGTGTGTGATCTTATGCTTACTAGGCATAAATAGGCCTATCAACATTTCCATCATTTTCATTAAATATAAGGACTATATGGGAGTCATAATATCACTAAATAATAATTTTAAAGTGATTTTATTTTCCCTTAGACAAACACTCTCTGAAACCAAATAGATAACTCTCAATCTAGGCAGGCCTATAGGTGTCAAATTAACTGAATTTATAGGGGTTAAAGTGAGTCTATCTTAATCACTTTATCTATTCATTATTTTAGGTTTCCTTTTTGACATAAAATGACCTTATGTAATTTAAAATATCTATCTATTTTCTAATCCCACTTTTATACATTGCATAGTTTCTCGAGTTTGAAAACCACTTAAGCAACTCAGACTAACTTGTAAGTAATCATTTAGGGTTTTGACTGAATTTAGAGTTTAAAATATTTTATTGAAATTAATAATATAATTTAATGATCTTAATCACAATATTTAATGTTTTTTTTTCTTATTTCTATCCTCTATAGAATTTTTCAAGACCTCATATCCTCACAAGCATACACACTCTCTCTCGTGTCTATTCAAGACATGGTTGTAAATGGTGATTGGATGAGAGTCATTTGAATATGAGGCTTTGAAACTTGGACTTATCAACCAGGATATTGAAAATTTGAAAGTAATTTATCTTTATTGAAGGTTTTTTCACATTCAACCTATCCTCTTGCAAACCTATTAGCACTTTCCTTTGTTGACCATATATGTATACTCCTTTTTCTTTACATGTAGGTATATTTGGGTTCTTTAATTTTTTAATTTCTTTGTCATCAAATGATATAATTGTGAGATTTTGGACTTTATATTAATGGATCTCATTTATTCCTTTCATCTCACATGTACATTCTCAAGTGTTCTCCATGATGACTCTAGATCTCAAATTGTTCAAGTTTTGTTATTTTACCTATATGTTTTATTGAGGTATATTCAACATTTAATTTGAAGACACACTTTCTCTACTAGTATTTATCCCATCTAAGTCATGAAACACTATATTTCCTTCAAGATTTAGGCCTTTAAAAAATACTTTTGATACACATTACAAAACATTTCTAGTGAAATGTAAACCTATAGGTCTTCAGACCTTTAGGTCTATATTTTTATGTTTTTCAGCCTTATATGATGCAAGTCCTAACCTTTTATACCTTGAGATAATTTATCCACTTTTTTATTAACTTTATCATGGGTCAGGACCCTCGTATCACTTTGACAATGTAAGAAAAGACCTTTTAAAACCATACTTGTACTAGCAACTTCAAAACATAATCTTCAAGCATGAGAATATGGGTACCACTTAAAGTAATAATACAAAGTATACCTTCATATTGGAGTGTATTTAATGATATGAAAGGATTTTGAAAACATCAAACCATTCATTTTATGCATTAAACTCTACCAACTCACCAAAAAACTTCAAAATATAAACTGTGACATGTCCCTCATGGAGGCTTCTCTTTGTATGATGGAAGATCACACATGTTAACATGTTGTAAAAAAACATGGAATTATTTTCTTATACATACATACCTCCTATATACCTCTTCATGTTCCAAAAAGATCCAAATTCATGAAAATAGTGTAAAACATGACCCTATGGGGATTATTAGTTGTTGCTGACTACTTATCTTGTTAGTAATTATTCATACAGTAAGTTAAAATATCCAATGAGTCTCTATACTCCATACATATATTGAAAACAAACTAAAAGAAGTTTTATATTCTTATATTATATCAAGATAAATTCCAACGTGTGTAAAAAGGAAATGAGAGTATGCATATGTATCCAAAAGCAATAATTAGATAACTCTAAATAGTCATCCTTTAGTTTAAGATTCTAAAATACTAGTAATCCTACCCAACATACTCAAGCATGTCTAAACACCAAATTAAATAATCTAATTTTTCTATTCAATATCTACACCAATCATTACCAGGATGGTTCAAATCAAGAGAATATATAGCAATTTTATAAGATTGTGTAAGGAATAAATGCAACTCTAAAGAGTGCATAACATCAATTTCCTTACTTTTCACAATGATAATGGAAAGAGGATTCACCAATATATAATTAGTACTGGTAATCAACTAGCATTCAAGGTTAAAACACAAGTATATAAAACTAATTATATTTAGAATTAGAAAGTAAATATCCACATATTACCTCACATTCAACATTATAAACTTGTACTTCTCATTCCTAAAGGATTCCTATCCATTTACAATGTTATCATACCATAATTCAAATGTAACTAATTTAAATACCAATGAAATATATTACAACTACATCTACTAATCATGTAACATAAAAGTATTAAAGCATCTTATGCTAAGAAAAAAAATAAACACATAATAAAACATTACTAGACATAACATAACTATCCACATTGTCATCTAGGAATGGATTAGTAAGACCAAAATACATAATAACTCCCAATAAGCCCTATGATCTCAACCATTGGTGGCCTTTACCACCTTAACCATAAATTAGATGGTGGTTTTGACAAACAGGGTCAAGGATGAATTTTATGAGTTGGTTGAATTCTAAACCAATGGACATCCTAGCATAATAACATAACACCAAGTAAAAGACAAAATTTCTATTTTGAGGTGAGTCAAAAATAACCAACCTATCATTGCTATAAATCAAAAGTTAGGATAGCTAATTATAAGTTTTAGATGAATATAAAAAGGGATTAAATAACCAATCTATTACTATAGCTTCTATAATAACCAACTTGGATCCCCTCCAAGTATGTGGTCAATCCATTATCCTCCTAGCTATAAATTTATAACCAAAGCATTCAAGCATGCTAGCATACTAGTTGATGCTTTGTTATTTAATTTTGGTCTGGCAATGGTGATTCAACAAGGGTAAACTTCCCATAGTCAAATACACAAATCATAATGTATAACTCAACCATTATATTCCACCAAGTCAAGGTCCAATAATAAAGTCAATCAAACATGAAAATTAGGAAACATAGTCATATAACATTCCCAAGGCAACAATCCAATATAACAATCAATTAAAAGCCTATAATCAATCAATCAATTTAAAATAGTCCAAAAATGGTAGTAGTGGTTCCATCAAGCATATAAATAATGAATTTATTTTTAGCTAATAATTGATATATGAAATTTAGGGGATCATCATAAGGTCTCATGACCTCATATGATCCCCATATATTAAAATTGGGAAAAATGAGTTAATGGATAACATGCCATTTAAATAATTTTTAATTAAATTAAACCCTCATTAAAAAGTGGTGAATCCATCAGGGTCTTATCTAATTTCCAAGGTTTGGTTATACACAAGTATACAAAACTCATTTTAAATCTACAACTAAAATTAACCGATCAAAATGAGTCACTAAAGGTTCTAATCAAAACTAATTACATGTAATTTAAACCAATTTGAATTAAATCAAGAGAAACACCCTAACCAATTTATTAAGTGTAAGAAACTAGTAGACATGTCTTTAACATAAGGAATTCAAAATAAATAAAAAATAAATGTATATCTCTCCAACTGAGGCACATCGATTTGGCCAATTTGTGCCATAGAACATACTTGCCCAACGAGTTCAAGAATAAGGTCTTAGCCCAAAGATTGATTCTAGGGTACATATTATCCAATAATAAAACTTGACCCCTTTTAATTTTAAGAGATCTAGGTTGAATTAATTCAATATTGGAAATTATAATAACATTCCAAAACTGTAGATTCTAGAATAGGATCAACTCTTTTACACATTCAAGGCCCAATTCAATTTTTCTTTGAAACAAAAGATATAATGATAATGCCAATTTTGATTATTCAAAAATAGAAAAATATAAAATGATAATAAATAATGTATCATAAAGGTGAATATACACAAGTTGATTTGGTTAAAATCTAGCAAACTATATTGTCAATTAAAAATTTTATTTAAAGATTTCAATGTAAACCCTATGTTGATTTTTTAGCTTGAAAGGATATATGAAAAATCATAACATAATTCTACTTTATGATGGAATAAAACCCAATTGATTATTAAAATTAGAATATATAAAAAATAATAGATTCAAACAACATTTAGATTTAATATACCTCTAGGTCATTTTATTTAAATTTACTCAATGAATCAATTTTTCTAGGTATACAACCACCCAGAGTAGGGTATGGTGTCCATCATGATATATGTATAGGGGAATATTGCATATATAAATATAATGAAGTGATCTAATATTGTTGGTTAAACCATGGGGTGAATTAAAGTAGAATTTGTTCATTTAAAACATAGGAGTGTGCAATGCAACCCAATAGAACTATGGAATTCCTCAAAAATGGGTTCAACAAAACACATGTACTCCACTAATATAAAGTGAAATATCAAGATTGATATGAGAGAGCATGGCATACACAAACTAAAGGAAATATACAACCCATTTGTAATAATGTATTTTCTAGGTAGAGGGTTTATTCGAGTCAATATTTGTGTGAACCATTTAATAAAATCAATGTACATTTTATTTTAGGTTATATCCAAAAAGGTAATATCAATTTATATTGATTTCATTAACAAAATTATCCATTCATGGAAATAACCATCTTTAGTTAAGAATGTCTTACCTATTCCGTGTAGGGAAGAGGAGTCTAAAACATGCTAGGGATTACCTTCTTGACTTTAATAGTGAATCGATCTTCACTAAGGATCCAATGCCTTGATAAAATCCTAATGCCCATCTTAAATCCCCCTATGTATATCTTTCTCCCTCATTTCATATTTAATCCTTCTCCCACTACATTTTTCTCCCTATCTTTTCCCCTGAGTATCTGTTTCTCCTATACCCCTCTACATATGTCTTCCCCTATGTTTTCTTCCCCCTTTTCCTAACTTTCTCCTTACACCTCCCTTCTACTCCTACTCAGTTTACTTCCATTCTACCTTATACCTCCCTCCACCTACATCTCTAAATTCTTTTCTTTCCTCCTATTCCATTCACCATACTCCTTTAATGAAGAGAGATAAATATTGCTTCCTTTCTGAAATCATCAACCCCTTTCTCTCCCTATGACCCACACCATCCAATTCCTAAGCCAATGGTAACTAATGACCCCTTTTCAAAAAAAGGGTCAATAAAAATATTAAATATAAAGAATACTAGTTTAAATAACAATATATATATTATTTAAAATGAAACTCAATAATAAAATAGAGAAAATAATTAATAAAAATTAAATAATAATAATAGATATTATTTTAAATGCTATTAATTATTTTAAAAGTCATAATGATCAATTAATCAAGCCATTAATAATTACCACATCTCCATGGTAGTCAATCACATGAAAGGGGGCATGTCATAGGGAGGAAGGAATAGGTAGGTCCCTTATGGAGTATGAGATAAGTGAGTGTGATTCTAATTAAGATGTGGTGGCAAGGTGTATGTGGAAGAGAAAGTGAAAAGGGGAAGTCCAATCAGATAGGAAATAACACTAGATATACACATACGGAACAAAAAAAATATGACATGACCCAAAAACAACCACGATGAGTTATAATAAAATATGAGTGCACAAATGAATAACATAATTGACCAAAGGAATGACATTGATCAATAATAATAGGTTACCTATCAAAACTCATTTGATTATTTAGAACCACTCCACTACCCCAAAATTTGATTCCAGCTTCTAGCCAACTCATAGTTAGCAATTGTAACCACTAAATGTACCCATTAGTAATATCTAATCCAGAAATTTATAAAATGATAAATTACTAATGAACTATAATCAAATGTCAAGTATATCAAATAATCCATACATCATCAAGTGTAAAATTATAACATGATAAATTCATCATTATATTCAAATATCATTACATCAGAATCTAATAATATGATCCAACTAAGTAAAGAAGCAGAAAAATAAATCATACACATGATAATATTAAATCTTAAATAGTCATGTAAAAGTACAATGGGTTGGTATCTTAACATTATCATAATATGAATTACATCTCTCTCTATATGATTCTTATCTATCAATTTGACATGCTACCATTTAATCAAATTCACGTATAGTAATGACTCTAATGTATTTTTCAAACAACTATGGTAGGGGTTGGTTGAACAAGCATCCCTCATTGTCCTAATTAATTCCTTAATATCTATTTTTTATATTATATGTGTGACCAAATCCTCTTGATTACATGGGGGTTATTATGGAATTATATGAGGGTTTAGAAAATTTATGATTTTTTATCTTCATGTTCACTTACCACATTTTATTCTACATTTTAGTCAATGATACAAAACCAACTAGAAGTTGTTTATGTTTTGACTCTTATTCAAATTAAACAACTCATATTTACAATCCATAGTTAGAGATATACACTTTCAAGAATTCTTGGATGAAACTAAGATGCTATGAAAATAATATAACAAATTATTTTTACTTAGAAATGAGTGAACAACAAAGAAATAAAATAGATTTCTATAATATTAAAATTGGTTTTTCATCCCATACTAAAAATATCAAATTTAAAATATGAAAGAAAGAGTTTATAACATCTATATGAAGAAAATAATTTATGCTAATTTCAAGAGTGCAAACACATGCATCTTACTATGCATTACAAAAAAATGCCAACAAGGCCATGATATGCATGAGTCAAAAAACACTAGTATTGTCTATATAAATTTTTTAACCATTCTCCAACTCACTTTACAACACTTTCATCTATGAAAATATTTTCCAAGAAACACATCTCACAGTTAGACTCCAAAATTAATTTTAGTAAGCAATCATTCTGGTCTTAAAATGGAAAACTTCCAAATTATTTTTTTTGCAAATGAACCAAAGGATTTTAGTGGAGAAATAAACTCATATTTAATAAATTTAATAGAGATTAATTGGTGATAAATAAATTTTATCTTAATTTTAATTAGATCAATACAAAAATTATGCATGATGAGCTTAAATTGCATCTCCAAATACAGTTAACTAGCATTTTATTTTCATTTTGTTAATTAGAATTGAAATTAATTTGTATAATTTATATGTAATTTAATAATTCATAGAGTATTTATAACCAAGTTTGAATTACAAATACAAAATTAATCACGCAGATTATTTTAAATTTGATTGTCCATATGATTTATTATCCATTGTCATGTGCCAAGTGTCATTTATAACTGCAAATTCAATGCTTCATGATATGTGGTTGAAACTTCTAATTTAATTCCTACCAAACATTAATTTTTTCTAGATTTGGTATTAAAATTAATTTACCTCATATGATGTGCACATGGTGATGTGCCACAGAGTTTTAAATACATACATGTGAGCACATTTTGGACCCCCTTTTGCAATAAATTTTAAATTAAGTAGAAACTCATCCCATTTTCGTGTTACATAGAATTATATAATACATTAAAGGCAAACAAATTCATTTAATTTTGCTAAAAATTTAATATAAATGTATTGAAATATATAATATATAATATTAATTTATAAACTATATTAACATATATGTTATATGATAAATAATATTTATTAATATTACAATATATTTTACAAAATATATCATTATATATAATCTTATTATATAATTAATCAATTTAATATATATATATATATATATATATATATATATATATATATATATATATATATAATTTATGATATATATTATATGTCAATATTTATATAATAACTAATATTGTGTGTGTGTGTATTAGTAAGAGGGGTTATGTTAAGAAAAAGAGTGTAAATCAATAATTAAACCTACTAGTTACTCCAAAAACATGAAAATTTTAAAGTAAATTCATCAAAACTGATTTTGGATGCAAACATATCAAGATCTAAATTACCATGCAATGCTTTAGTCTATGATGGCTTGTATTCTTCATGTGAAGAAATAGCCTCTTACCACAATATCTATGTCAAAACTATAACTCCCTTGGTTTCAATCAAGAAGCATATGTATTCATTGGATAAGGAGCTTAGTTTTGGGTGATCAAGTTGTATCTTAGTGATTATAATGGATAAATTAATTTTCTTACAATGGTGCTAAAAATATTAGAAGCGACCAAGAGGAATTTTGGGTTTAAAAATATGATAAAAATTTAAAGTGGACATATATGTTCAAAATACACCACCTATTCCAATGTCTATGCCTACTATTATACCACCACTACTAATTTCTCCTAAAGATATTATTAATAATGTTACATCTTCAAAAATTGTGGATGAAAATCCACTTATTATGCACAAGCCTATTATGTATAAATATTTACCATTAGTTTTTTATTTAACTTATTTGGAAATAATGGAGTTTTATTCCTATTTTAGTTAAGGGTCTATATTAATATTTTGGTACCTAATATAACAATAAATACAATCCTAATTTGTGTAAGTATTTATATTTTCACTTTTCTAAAAATATCAATAAATAGGAATAAATATAACATAGTTGGAAAATAGACTGAGATGGCTAACACAGAGGTTTAAAATGGTTGTACAAGACTGGGAAGGTGTCATGGAATTGAACCTATATTTCATTCAATAAAAGGATAGGAACACTAAAAAGTGGACATGCTTTGGTGTTCAACATTATTTTCTATTCTTACTACTTTTTTCCAAATAGATCACAAAGAACTCAAACATTTTTGGTAGTTTTATTATTCGTATGTGAGTGTGCTTATGAAAAATTGAGAGTTGGTTGTTGACATAACTCACTATGGATCTGATTTTGTCTTAAAATTCTAACCCTCCATTATGCTTGATAAATAAATATTTGATTCACTTCAAAAAGTGGGGGTGGGGGGTAATGTGTAATATGTATTGAATCTACAATCCACACCCCTTATGTGGGCATGGTACCTACATACCAATACTTCAAAGAGGGATTAAGCCATATGTAGTTCTCCCACCTAGTATGTTTTGTGAAATAATGTGATGTGGATGAAAAATGCCAAATTGATAGTGGCTGAGGTGTCTAGGGACTGGTATGATGATCTGAGTAGGTTTACAACTGTGCTGGGTGACTATGTGCAAAAAATAAAGAAGTTTACCTTAGTGTTTTGTTTGTATTCTTATTTGCTTTATAAGTTTGGTCACCTCCCTTGTAAATGATGTTTGAGTGGGATTTTATATGGAATAATTGGTCATGGGTTAGATTTATTTATGATAGGTTGACCTAATTAAGGATAAGGACCAGATGAAAATGACGATCAAGGCTCAACGTGCAAATGGATAGGACCACAAAAAAGTGGATTCTCTAGTGTCTAGCATTATAATGCAAATGGGGCACTCTTTTACTATAGACTTAGGACCTAGGGGAATAGGATTGACATAGGTAATATTATTTAGATTTGGTGGAATGATTGTTTAGAAGGATGTAGATGATTGGTAATGAGAAAAAAGGTGTTTAGAAGGGTCGTAAGATCATGAAAAAAGGACCTATGGATGGGGTATCACAAGCCACACTCAAACTAAAATTTTGGACATTTTATATGACTACATTTTCCCTCCCTTTATTCTAGTGATGTAGTAAAGCTAATTACTAAGGCAAAGGAAAAGTAGAAAATGTGCTTAAATTTACTTGCAAGGGTGAAGCCCATAACGATGTGTGATGTTGAGTGTGCATAAAGAGAGAATAACATGAAGCATAAATCTATAAGAGAAAATAAGGAGTAGATAAGTTCTTACTAGACATGCTATGTCTAAATTAAGAATGTACAAAAGGTTGGCTAAATGAGAGAAGAAGAAAAAGGAATAAAAACACCTCATCGAGTACATGAACCAATATAAAATTTGTTATGATGTTGAGTGTTATTGAGTAATGTTGGGTATGTGTTGTACAAAGAGTAATATCAAGAATGGAGTTGAGTGCTCAATTCCTTGAGGATGGATCAAGAATATAAAGGTTAGCAATTGAAATCCATCATCACCCATTACATAGTGAAGATATATGAGCATGCATGTGTTAATTGATGTTTGGACTATGTGTCTAATCCCTCTGAGTATGTAGCTTAAGAATAAAAGGGGTAGTTATTCCTTTAGATCCATCAGTTCCCATTAAGTGTGAATTATGAATTGATATCGGTATGAATTTGTGTCATATGAGATGGCTCGTCCCATGAATGCTTTGTAATATGACAATGTGTCATGGATAGATGAATGTGTACTGAGAACTAGGCCAATCTTGTCTACTTTGAAAGGTGGAGATTAGGCTTGTATGAAATTCACTCTAAAACTAAGAACTATGCTTATATGAAAGCCAATTTAAAATGATGGCAACCATGTATAGATGGAATAAGGAATGCAACTATTAAGAATATTGGGTAATATAATGAACTAGAAATAAAAGAAGGCAAATGTGTCATACACATTTCCCCCAATTACTAGTGTTTGTAACATGGATTATGATTTATAAATTGTACCAACTACCTAATATAAAATTAGAAGTAAGATCCAAAATGTCATACATGGTGCCCCTTATATCTAGATAATGTAATTAAACATGTACTCAAACTACCCAATCTGAAATGGATTATAGCTTAAAAAATTATAATTGACCTTACATTTCTATTTATTTTTTAAAATTGTGGGTTTTTGATTGTTTGGAGAGGAGCACTAAAAAGTGGAAACTTTGGTATCTGACATTGTATTCAAAATGAGGCACTCTTTTCATTTACTAGTTTTGATGACTGTTATGTGTTCATCATTATTTTTCTAGTATATTCTACATGTTTTGAATTTTTATTACTATTATGACTATTCTAAAAATTGATTTTTGATTAGTAAAGGGATATTATCTCTATGACAAAACCCATATTTGTTTCCCCCTCTTCTGAGGGTAGTAATAAAGACCTTGCAATTACTACCCTTGGAAGAAAGAGCCCTACAAGTATGTAATGCTATAAAATACATGATATAGTAATGACAATCGAAAAGATGTCTCAATATATAACATAGTTTATGTTGTAAATTGTTAGATCGATAGGAGTATGCCTAGATAGATGTAATAATGTAATATCATGTGCAGTATACTAAACTAAAACTAGAAATCTAATTAGTTGTCAAGGAGGGATGGAGCATGATGTCCATAATTACATCCAAGAAGGCAAGATAATGCATGATGTGGATCATAGCATTGAAAATAACTAAGAAGAAAACAAGTATATATGTCAAGAATCAAGAAACATGCAAAAGAGGCTAAGGTTAAATGAAAACAAGGGGCATGGGCACATGTCACTCAAACTAGGAAATGAAGAATATAAGGAATGCTTAAATTCCCACATAAACATAAAATTTCAAACAAGAAATATTGGCACAAGGGCCACAGACACATGTAAGAGTAAAAGTAAAAGACAATGGCAAATATCCTAAGGAGCACACAAGTAAAAAAACAGGAATCGAGAAATGCAATTACATCTAGATACTAAACGAAAGAAAGGAAAATATGTAAATGCTAGAAATACAAGAAGTGAATGTATGAAAAAAATGAAGCATAAGACTATGTAGATGCTAAGAAATATACATGTGTTATAAACTAGTGAGTATGAATAAAATAATATATCTAAGCTAGTAGGTAATGAAGATCAAGTATAACTAAAGTGTGTGGTGTAGGAATGACATAAATTGGATGGTGTAGTCATGTAGAAGATGCCCCTTGTGGGTAGATATGTCGATGTATGTCTCAAATGTAGAAGTAGGATTCCTCCTCAATGGGTAGAGTGAAGTAATAAAGGATATATTTATCACAAGACACACTCAAAAAAATATTAATTGAAGTATGTTAATGTAGATAAATTGACAAATAATAGCATAAAACAATAAAATGTGAGTCTATCATGGTAGTAGAAATGTAAATCATGGATAATGCATAGAGTTGAAATTTTCATGGTGTTTTGAGTTATTTGAATGTTTTTGTATCTTGACATGTTATATGTAGAAACCCCTATTTCCCTTGAATTTTGCAACTATATGTTTTGAATTGTTTTTGTGTATTCTAATTTTTTTGATGTTTTTACATGAATACAGATGCAATTTTACAAGATAAATTCAAATAACTAAATAAATATTAGTATACTCTTTCAAATAACTAAACTCTAATCTTCTTATTCACTTCAGATGGTTATAATAAAGATCTCTTGCACACATATGAAATATTATAAGAATATTGTCTTAAAAACCTGGTCTTTCTGCAAATCTAGAAATAACTCTAAATCTTGTATGACTTGGGTTGCCATGTCAAAAACATAGTCACCAACATCAGTTATTCTGCCATGGTCGGTCGATGTACTACCGGCGTCAATCTCTGTCAGTCTGTCTACTCTGTCAACATCGGTATGAAGTCGGCTGATGTCGGTCTCTGAGCTATCGATGTCGGTCTCTGTGCTGCTTGTAGCTTTGCACGGCCTGATTCAGAATGGTACATATTCAATATAGTAGCATAAAATAGTATGGCATGTATGTTGGACACCCAATCTCAAGAAATATGGTGCTAATATGGAAGATCTTAATCTATAGAATCACTGAATCAAAACCTAATGAAATAAATACTTGTAAATCTCTATGATAACTTTTATATGAAGTTATCTCTCAAATAGGAAATAGATCGGCTGATATCTCACAACCTCTGAATCTCACACACTGAAGAGTGGACGTTCTTCAATGCAAATGGAATACTGGAACCCTTGGCTCAGTCTTCTCAAAAAATACTTAGCAAAATTGTCTTCAATATCAATAATCAATAATCATAATTATGGCCTCTCTCCAATAACAAACCCTTATATCCTCTAAAAGGTGTGCTTGCCCTAATTAGGGTTTCATAATTAAAATATGCTAAATAATTAATATTTAATTAAATCGATCAAATATAAATATCTCCCTTAATACATGTCTGATTGAGCCTGAATGAAAGCCAACTAGAAAAATTCTACTAGTCAAAGCCAAGCCAAGCTCCATCATGACCCTCTATCCATCCTATCAGCCTACAAAGGTCGCATAATAGGCTAATCATCAACTCTAAATATGTCAACTAAAAAGGGGACATTACAATCTGCCCCTCCTAAAATTGCTTGTCCTCAAGCAATCACTGAATAATAAACCACTCAATCCACCTGGAACCCATATGTAATCATGATCTATGCCACTGTCAATCAATGCAAGCTCCTACAATATCCTCTGAAATATAACCAAGAGGAATCCATAATCAAACTGGTGAATGTAACTCAACCAAACTCCAAAATCACAAATACCATGTACACATTCCACCATGCTATGTAGAAGGCATACTCCAACTCTGGAACAACTCCCAAATGGAACTAAGCCAAGTGTGGAAAATACACACACTATGCCTCTACTATGATCAACATATCTTTGCAAATCACCAGCCACAGTCTCATCACCCAAACTCCTATGCATCACTAATAATGAAGAGACATCACATGCTAGATAGCAATAACACAAACCAAATCGGCTTGCCATCAACTCATGCTCCAAGTCATGCACCAACAAACTATCAACCCAAGTATCTATCACCATATCAAGCTGACTACCATGCTCAACTGTAGCACCCAACTCAACTAAATCAAACTTCAGTAGAAATGAACCAATACTAGCATTGAGGATAGATATATGCTCATCCCCACTATCTCTAATGATCTTGACTATGGACATCCTCGGGTCACTATAAACCACACCCTATGATTGTATAGACTCTGGTAAAGACTGAAGTCACTCTAACTCCATAGTCACCTCAGCCAAATGAAACTGTGACTCCTCAAAAGCTAACTATGTACTCTTAAGAATCTCATAAGTCACCTTGAGCTATTGAGTAAGCTCACTCACCTTATCTTCCTTGACCAATAATACATCGTATGCTATACTGCCCCACTCCCTAAGATAATCTCTATCGGCTACCAACTGCATATAATCTTGTCTTAGAATTTGGATAGCCTCCCATAATGAGTGGATTTATATCAAGGAAAAATAACTACCTCCTTACTCATCACTGGTAGGAGAACCACACCCATAAATTGCTAACAACTAATGAACATCATCGAAATGCTCACAAGTGATAGCAATATCTCACTCACTAACTCTCAACTGACTAGACACATGATTGTGATGGCTGGTCAAACTCCTATACTCTACCCCTGGCACACTATCCAAAGAAGTAACCTTAGAATAGCTATCATCTATAATACTACCATCCAAATTCAACATACCAACTATTGAATTCGTATCATCAAATGGAGTGACTAAAACATCCACATAAACCTCCATATCAAAGGAACCTGCTGAAGAGACTAAGTACTCAACACTGTCCACAACATCCTCTTGGGTGTCATCTGCAATAATCAGATCCTGGGACTCTTCTATAGACTCTGTATCTAGAGTGTGAATGCTAGACATACTCATATCATCATCAACATGTGACCTGACTGTAAAAGGAAGCTGAGTCCCTGCCACACGTGCTAACTCCTGAACTAAACTCCCCTCAAGACAAAGCTTGTCCACATGTCTAAAAATTGGTGTAGGGATATCATCAATGGTTGATATCATATCACAAAATCCTATCTCATGAGAAGCATGGGACATGTTGCTATCCCCAAACAAATCAGTAATGATATCATGCCATTGTAAAATGTCTCCATCATGTGTAGTCACAACACTAGTGGCTGCTCCAATAAGTAAATGATTAACTTTCATATCCACCTTCCTATCTTGAGCCTCCAATAGACTTTCAGATGTATGAATATCATTCATAGAACCACCATTTGGTTCTTTACCATGATAGGATGAAGAAATTCTAGGTTCACCTAATGAAGCATCAAAAACACCTGTAGAGACCTCTTATTTCTCCTTCTTTTTGTTTTGTGATGTGGACCCTCTAAAAATGGATGTCATATACCATGCTAATTTGTCTTTGATCATAGGGTGTGAAATCCATTGATTCATCCTCCTCTGGTTTTCAACCAACTTGTTCAAACTTTGTTTAAGCTTCTCCATATTATTGTCCCACTGTGTTTGAGTATTGGAAGTAACCATGATTAATTAGTTGATTCAATGACCAATCTACCCAACAGGATGGTAGGACAAAATCTCTGATACCACTGTAGAAACCACTATTTCCCTTAAATTATGCAACTATATATTTTGAATTGTTTTTGTGTATTCTAATTTTTTTGATGTTTTTACATGAATAAAGATGCGATTTTGCAAGATAAGTTCAAATAACTAAATAAATATCAGTATAATCTTTCAACTAACTAAACTTTGATCTTCTTATTCACTTCGGATGGTTACAATAAAGATCTCTTACACACATATGAAATAATATAAAAATATTATCTTAAAAACTTGGTATTTCCACAAATCTAGAAATAACTCTAAATCTGGTATGACTCGAGTTGCTATGTCAAAAACATAGTCATCGACATCAGTTATTCTATCATGGTTGGTCAATGTACTGTTGGCATTAGTCTCCATAAGTCTGTCTACTCTGCCGATGTTGGTATGAAGTCAGCCGATGTCGGTCTCTGAGCTGCCAATGTCAGTCTCTATGCTACTTGTGGCTTTGTATGGCCTGATTCAAAATGGTATGGATTCCATATAGTAGTAGAAAATAGTACAGCATGTATGTTGGATGCTTGATCTCAAGAAATATGGCACTAATATGGAAGATCTTAATCTGGAAAATCACTGAATAAAAACCTAATGAAATAAATACTTATAAATCTCTGTGATAACTTTTGTATGAAGTTATCTCTCAAACTGGCAATAGATCGGCTGATATCTCACAACCTATGAATCACACACACTAAAGAGTGGATGTTCTTCAATGCAAATGGAATACTGGAACCCTTGGCTCAATTTTCTCAGAAAATACTTAGCAAAATTGTCTTCAATATCAATAATCAATAATCATAATTATGGCCTCTCTCCAATAAGAAACCCTTATATCCTCTAAAAGGTGTGCTTTCCCTAATTAGGGTTTCATAATTAATAATTAGGGTTTCATAATTAAAATATGCTAAATAATTAATATTTAATTAAATCAATCAAATATTACTATCTCCCTCAATACATGTCCAATCGAGCCTGAATGAAAGCCAACTAGGAAAATTTTGCTAGTCGAAGCCAAGCCAAGCTCCATCATGACCCTCTATCCATCCTATCAGCCTACGAAGGTCGTATAATAGGCTAATAATCAACTCTGAAGATGTCAACTAAAAAGGGGACATTACATTATATTATTGTTAGTATTATTGAAGAATGTATTTACATGTAAATAAAAAGACACTATGTACAAGAAAGTTGATAAATTATGTAAAAATAACCATAAATAAATTATGTAAAATAATATGAGTAAATAAATATGTACACAATGACATAGTAGACTAAGTTAGAGGGGTTAAAGGGTTTATTGATGGAGCCCATCAGCAATGGAGATGGAGGGAGGGATCACATCCATCATCAAATACCTCAATATCATCATCATAAGTATAATCATATTTCATAGGCTTTGTATACATGGTGGCTATCTCCTCAAGTGTCAGTAATATCTATGATCTTTGTGTAGTCAAATATCTATCACTTATAGTGGCGTCATCCTATTTAAGGAAAACTAAGGGTCACTCTAGTGTTGAAGATGTTGGTTCTCCTTTGTGGTGTTTAACTCTGGTAGGAGGTGTCCTTAGTGGAAGTGGCAGAGCTAGTGCTGGTGGTGATATAATCTAAATATTACCCTTAACCTATAGTTTATCTAATCTTTGTTGAAAAGATATACATGAGTCTATGCCATGGACTATGATTTTATGAAAGAGACAAAGTGGGCAACCATCTTATTATGATAACTTGATAATATATCTATGATGTTCTATATGTTGTATGATTAATGCATGATCAAGTAACATTTATAGTATAATATGTGGTTAACATTGTGTGCTACCCACCTGAATCTGAATGACTCACTCTATATCCATAGAGGTAACCATGTGTATTATATGTACCAAGTGATTTATTTATGGTTGCTAATGTTGAGTATATATTAAGATTGTAGTGGAAGGTGCTAAGAATGATGTAGGATGTGTGATGAGGTCTCTAGAGTCATTTTAGTACTCTCTTGGGCCAACTGGTATAAAGATCAATCCATGTCAATAGTCATCCATGAGTGTGGGTGTCATATCATCATCTGAAGTAGCTATTGTAGGCTAGAATTGTGCCCTTGTGGGAGAGTTTTTTAGGCTCTCTCATTACTAGCTACAATATTGGAACAACCTTAGGATACAGGTATCCTATAGTGAGGTTAAACCTCTAGGATTTTTAATGAGGCTAACTCTTTAGATGCTTCACTTTGGCTTGTTTCCTACACTAAAATATACTATTAGCTAAGGAAAATGGGAGAGAAAGATAACATGAAAGGGAAACCTAAGCTAAGGATGGTGACGCACCAAAATATGAAAGGATCCACTTCTAGCTTAGAAACATTAATAACTACTAATGAACCTAACCAAGACATAGAATAATTTGATCCTATCTCAAGGCCACAAGCATAGGTTATTTTTTGTGGATGTCAAAGGGAAACCTTGCCATTTGACAAACAAAAATAAATAGGTTTGTATGAGACACTATAAAATTGTGACACTTCAAGAAAGGCACCAATGTCTAACACTTCACATAACCATTAAGGAACCAAGACAATTAAACTAAGATACATAGAGAATATACAAGTGATGAAAAGGGACACACATCTACAAGTTAAACTCCAATAATGTATACTTGAATTCTAACTAGAATCAACAAATCTATCTTATTGTTTCAAGATAGTGTTTACAAGGTGATTTTTATAAAGTCACTCCATCACCAGTCAAGAGATCATTTTTAGACTCAAATCCTCTATATATAGTATAAAGGGATGAAAGAAGAAGGGGATTGCATGAGAGCAGGAAGAGGGGGTCAGAAATGGTTGCAACCACCACTATTGTCCCTGAGATCTTTTATATTAAAAGCATGCAACTACCCTGATGATGAGATAAACCATTCAAGATAACTGCAAATACCCTTGAGCCCCTCAAACATTCAAGTCTCCCTTTTTGGAGCTAAGAGATCCATGTCAAAGGTAGTTGCATGTCTCCACCAATTGTGATTGATTTTATCTTTGCATTAAAAACTGGGCATGTTCCTTCACTTTGCATGTCCTACATGTATAAGGACAAAATCCCCATATCTTTGAATTTAGACCAACCCATGATACTTCAATGTTGAGTGGTTATTTGTCAGAGATGATGGCCATGTCAAAGGATGAGGACCTCTCCATTAATTTCACCTACCAGATCTTGCTTTGAAACATAGACCATATCTTTCCTCTAGATTTAAAATGAATCTAAGGACATTGGTTTTCTTGTATCCATTTATGTTGATGTGCATACACATAAATACAAATAGATACTTACAAGGGTTCAAATTATGAAATTAATAGACCCATCATGGGATATTTGAATCCCAATAGCTATTTGATGAGCTTGAACATTTAAACTAGTGTGAATTTCATGTTCCCTTCGAACACTTTCCTATGGGAATTTTTATTTTAGAAAATTTTCTTGAATAACTTATGTGGACTTTTTTCCAGAAGGAATTAAACTTTAGACTTTTTGAGAATGACCCTTTAGATTTTGAAAGGTCCTTTAGACAAGTTCCCTTTCTGAAGGAAAAGTATCTTTTGGCCACATTTAAAATTCCCCTTTCTAAAGGGAAAGTACCCTTCAAAAGTTTTGTAAATGTCCTTTGGTTATTTGAAATGAACCATCAACTTTTTTGGAAAATATCTTTTAGACAAATTTTCTACGACCACTTTCCTGAAAGCAAAGTCTTTGGGACTCTTGAAAGGGTCCACTTACTCAAAAGATACCATTTAGAAATGCTTTATAAGATAGTTTGGCATGGAAATGACTCTTCAGAAAAAGTTTTTTGGCCTTTTAGAACTTGAAAAGGTCCCTTTTTGCTAAGAAAGTTGCCCTTCAACATTTTGGGAAATGGTCTCTTAGTTTTTTTTATTTTGACACTTATTCATGAAGGAATTCCTTTAGAATTTTTTCCTTCTGCTTTTGTAAAATACCTTTCATCTTTTTATTCTTGGGAAATTTTTTGAAAAAGTTCCTTTGGACTTCTTGTTACATATTCTTTGAAAATTTTGTTTTGGACCATTTTCCTGAGAAAATCCCTTCAAGAAAATTGCCTTGGCCACTTTGATTTAAAAAATATTGCCTTAAAAAAAATCTTGGTAAAATTTTAGAGATAAAAATCTTTTAGGACTTTTCTTTTGGATGAAATGTTTGAAATAATATCGATACTTAGCCAAAAAGACCTGAAACAAATCTCTAGAAAGAAATAGGTCTTTATGTAAAATATTGTGGAACAATTTCCCTAAAATAATTTAGTCTTTGTATTTTACTTTGGACATTTTTTCTGAAAGAATTATCCCTTTATAAACTTTATCTTAGACAACTTGTCTGAAACAATTCAACACTTAGCCAAAAAAAAGGCCTTCAAATAAACTATCTTAGCAAAGAAAAAGTTGAAAGAATTCTAAATTTAAGACTTATCCCATACGGTTTTATAATTAACTTTTCTAAGGTTTGTAAACCCTTCAAGACTTATTCATGAAACTACCATTTAACCCTCAAAATTTAGAATTCTACTTAGCTTATTCATCTAGGCACAAGCTTGGTATGTGGGCCAAAAAAATAGCTAACATCTTGGTTGACTCTCAAGGAAGCATGCCTAATATGCTTGAGAACCTAGACCACTTGATTAGTCTAGTCTATTAGGCATAGAGTTATTAGCCTCTACAACAGAGCTGGTCTAAAACTAGATACAAGGCTAACCCTTTTTGTAACTTCCTCTTGAAATAATAAGGATAACAATAACAAAACAAACATTGTGCCCAAGGCACTTAGGGAAGGGAAACACATGATTGAAAATATGTGCATAATGTACTTAGGAGAAAACATGAAAAACTATACAAAATGTAAAATATATATATTGGCTATAAATTATTCTAATAACAAGGATTTAGATGAATCCCATTAACTAGTATTGGTAGTACCTCTCCATCTAGTTGGGTTTATTAAAAAGCATTATGATGTTTACATTTGTGGATCAAATAAGGACCAATCCACAAGCTATCAAATTTTAATCCCACTTGAGGACTAGATCCCCTTTCTTAAAGTACCTTGTTATGGCTCTCTTATTTAAGGCTTTCTTGACTTGAGATTGATGTGACTCTAGTGTTTTCATTGCAAGGTCTATAATTTCTTCAAGATCCATGAGTTCTACTAGTCTCACATTCATGGGCTCATCTTTCATCAACTCCAACTAATGGGTTAGTTTTAATGAAATAAACTTAAGAGAAATGGGTAACTTACCCTCCCTTTCATATACTAAGACACATGGAGAATTTCCAATGGCACCTTTAGGAGTCACCATATCACCCCACAAGGATGTCTTTAGTTTAGTTTGTCATGTCCTCTAATTCTCTTCCATATTTCTCTTGATGATTCTTAGCAAATATTTATTTGTGGACTCAACTAGTCCATTTCATTGAGGATAATAGTTGGAAGAGGTCATGAGGTAGATTCACATCTTGAGAGCCCATTTAATTATCTTTAAATCAAGGAATGCTAATGTATTATCAGAAATAATAGTGGATAGTACACCAAACCTGGTCACAATACTATCATAGAATTTCAGGACTGCACCTTCATTAGCTTCTTTCAATGAAATGGCTTCCACCCACTTGGTGAAGTAATTGATTGTAGTAAACACCCATCAATGCCCTACACTTGATGGAGGGTTGATCATTCCTATTAAATCTAGCCCCCATTGTATGAAGGGTTGGTCTACCTAAATTAGGCTGAGAGGAAGGGCTACCAATATTTGCTTACCCATAAATAAAGCACACTTTTGACACTTTCTTACCCATGCATATGCATGTTTGAAGAATTTGGACCAGTAATAACCAACTCTAATCACTTTTTCCACAATATTATTTGGATCAAAATGGCCTCCTATAGGCCCATCATGTGATTACTCTGCTAAGAGCCTTGTTTTTTGGTCATCATATAGGAACATTAGGAGCACTCCAATGAGGTCCTTTCTGAGTAAAACCCCATCAACCAATGCATAAGGTATGGACTAAAGTCTAAAATACCTTATTTTTACCTTATCTACACTGTGAGGGCATTCTCTTGTTAGTAGAAAATGTACCATATCATAGAGCTAGCTCTTATGAAGTAGAGGTGCCTCTACCTATGATTTATCTTGTATCACCATGGAAAATTCTTTGTCCTCATGAAGGTCATCAACCATATGCTCACACAAGCCTTTACCTCTTACTAGCTTAGTGTCCTTGATCTCCACATCATATTTCATGACCTTGGTAATACAACCAACCCTCTTTTCATTCAAGTCTTTGTTAATAAGGAAGTCTCACACTCTAGGATGAGACACCATAAGACAAATTTTGATATTGGAGAGCATTATCTTGAACATTTTAAGGCTTATTACCACTTCAAGGACTTATTTTTCTACAAAATTTTATCTCACCTCATACCCCTCAAGCCCCTTACTAAAAAATGCTATCGGTTGCTCAAGTCCTTCACCATTTTTTTCCATTAACATATCTAATATATTATAAATATTAGTAAAGGCATACAATATGAAATCTATTGATAAATTAGGATTTATGAGTGTGGGTGCTTGGGCAATGGCTTGCTTGATAGCCTCAAATGTTGATTTACCTTCGTTTGACCAAGTCAACACTTGGTTCTTCTTAAAAATGGTAGTGATGGGTTTGACCAATTTTACAAAACTAGTTATAAACCTTCTCAAAAAGTTTATTTTCCCAAGGAAACCTTGGAGTCCCTTTTTATGCTTAGGTAAGGATAAGGCTAGGATGGAACTTATTCTATCAAGATCAATAGTTAATCATAGATTTGAGATAATATACCCAAAAAATTTATCCTCATGGACAACAAACACACACTTCTTAGGATTCAAAGAGATCCCATACTCTCTAAATCTCTCAAAGATCAACCTCAAGTGGTCCATTTGTTCATTGGCATCCTTGGAGAAAACTATTATGTCATCTAAGTATACAAGCACATTATTATTTAGCAATCCTTCAAAGGCCATGTCCATTTCTCTTTGAAAAGTGGCCCTAGTATTTGATAGGCCAAAAAACATATTCTAATAAGCATATGTGCCCCATTTGCTAGTGAAGGTTGTCCTGTATTGATCTTCTTCTCTTACCAATACTTGGTCATATCCTGATTACCCATCCAAAAGAGAGAAGCATTCCAAACTAGCAACCATTTGAAGGAGTTTCTCTATGGATGGTAAAGGGTAGTGATCTTTCAAAGCTACCCTATTCAAGTATTTGAAGTCAACACATAATTATATCTCACCATTATTCTTACTCATAGGTACTAGGTTCAATACCCATGCTGATTGCTTGATGGGAAAGATGATATTGGATTCAATTAACTTGGTCAAATCTCTCCTCATAAGATCTTTTATTTTGGGGTTAATGGGCCTTTGTTTTTTCTTGACAAACTTAGCATTAGCCTCTAGTTCTATAGTATGTTTGGATAACATTAGATCAAAACCTTTTAGGTCACTATATTCCCAATCATAAATGTATGAATATCCCTTACAAAGTTTAATGAAAGCATGCATTTCTACCTCATTTCTTACCTTCCCAAGCTTAAGGAGCTTGTCCTTGAAAATAAGGAATATTTAATAGTTCTCCTCATCAGTTGACATCACTGCCTTATCTTTCCTCATAAGGTCTCCCTCATGGAAAATACTTTCAAGGGTGACCAGCCCTTTAATAAGTTTGTTGGAACTCAGTTGAATAATTTTATCCTCTAACTGATGTTGAAATTTAACTTAGTTAATTAAGGAAAACTCTACTTCTTGTTGTAAGAAACAAGCAATTTTTTTGTCATTTTTGAAGACCTACCAGTGGGCCTCATTATCTAGTATTGATGGTCTCACCACCATCTTGACATGTGGATAAACCTTGGACTCTTTTAACTTACTTGGAATATCAAATTGGGCTCCCATAGCTACCAAACTATCAACATATTGGTTCTAGTTCCTTGCCACAACTTAAATTTCAAAGGCTTCAAAATATTCAAGTAGCTCCCATACTCTATTTTTTTTGGAACTCATCAAAATATTCTTCATAATGTTCAAGCCCCTGACTTGGTTCACTATAAGCTCACTATCAACATATACTTGTAACTACTTGATTCCCCTCTTACTAATCCACTGAAGGCCATGGATTAGGCCTTCATATTTTACTAAATTGAAGGATAAACTAAAATGGAACCTATAAGAAGAGAAATATTTATAATTTGAAGGGGAAACCATCATTTCCCCTACACCTACTCCATTTTTGCTCCTTAAACCATCAAATAATAACTTCCACATACCATTGAGGTCTTCTTTACATCCAATGAGGGAAGGCATGAGTTGATTTTATTAATGTAGAAAATAGACACCCATGTCTCTTTATTAAACACCTTCTAAAGGGTTGAGAAATTTATTACCTCCCCATATCTCATCCAAGAATAAGTCTAGAATCTCCTCAGGATAAGTATTTAGTTCTTGACCAATTGTAAATTCATCCTCTTGAAGGATTTATGCTATTTGGATGATGAGGCTCAATATGAAACTATGCCATGGTCTCAGACTTGACTGATACCTTAGTCCCATACCTTGTTCTAAATGCCATGTATGACTAATCTACTATGAGATAGCCTCTTATCTTTGATTTGAATTCTCTAGATGTGTATAGAGCAAAACAAGGATGCACCTCTAAAATCAACACATCTTAGGCCACTAAAACACTAGGATAGGAATGTAGGGTCAAGTTGAGACCTTTGATAACACTAACTAATTTTGTGTAAGATTAATCAAGCTACAAAAATCCCTTAGATTGAGGTTCATACATTAAACCAAGCTAGTCTACTATTAACAATGGCATCACCAAAGTACTTTCTCTATTATCTACCATGTAGTTATGTACCAAGGAGTCACCAATGATTAATGAAATTTAGAAAGGATGATATTTGACCACCTTACACGATCCTTCTTCCACAGGACCTTAGGTTTCATTGGTGATGACCTCAGTTTATTTTTTTGGTTATTTTCCTATAGTTGTTGTAATACCTATCTTGGATAGACTTTCTTGAAGGATATACACTGTACCAAGCATGGAAAGCATTTAAAAAATCAATACACTCACACTATATTTCTTCATTTGCTCAAAAATGTTGATTATTGGACCACAAACCTTCACCTATGCTTTGGGGGCCATAATTGTTAAATGTTAAATTTCTAAGTTTTATGGATCAAAATGGGTCCCTTATTACTGATTCTTTAGAACTATTAGAACCTTTAGAGTAATAATAGCTCCACATAGCTTTGATAGTAATGGGGTAATAGTAGGGGAATCTTTGACCACCTCCTAATTACCATCTATATTCCTTATTTTAAACCTTATATTAGCTACCACTAGAATGTATGCTTGGTTAGAACCAACCTACTGATTAAGAGCATAACACTGTTATTTCTCACTAATGACCATTGTAACATCTGACTAGTTTAGTACCTGATTAGATCATTGGTCTTGTGGATATTGTCTTAGTTTTATCATCATAGGGATCTCTATGTTTTGATCTAATAAGGCTTGATTGTATCCATAAGCAACAACCTTATACCATTGGTCATTGAATGCCTAGATAAAACCATTCGTTAGGATAATGGATTGCCCAAAATATTGATCCCAAGGTATGGTCCCTTTATCCTCTTGAGCCATATTGTTTTGAATATCAACCAAGGAGCTGGAAGAGCCTATGGTATTTGGGTTATAGCTGATCTGATTATTATAGCTAGGTTGTCCTTTACTTGATTTAGAATATTCCCTTGTAGGGTGGCCTATTTACTTGATAAAACTACTATTGAGGCTGATATGGAGCTTCATATGGTTTATTTAACTAAGATTTCTACCTTTTAACATTTACCACATCATTTTCGAAGGATTGGAGCATGTTCTTAAGTTCTAGGTAGTTTTTTTGCTCTTGAAAATCACTTGATTTGCTAGTGGAGGCCTTTTTCCACTTAGGTGAAGGTATATAAATAATTATTAGAGTTGAAATAATAAAATCAAGAGGGGTATTAACCACAATGGGTGGTTTAATTTCATGGAAAAGAGGTGTTGGGGGTCTAGGAGCAAGCTTGCTAGCCTAAACTAGGTAATTTTTTCCTTTAATAACCACCTCATAAGTATTTGGTAATATTTCCCCTCCCATGGATTGGATCATTATAGCTATATATCTATTTCAAGCCTTCAATTAGTATATGAATGCAAATTTAGGGGACAGTCTAATAGAAGTTGGAATTATATCCCAAGCTTTTTGGAATATTGTGTTAAATTCTTTGATGACTTCATGGGGGGCTCTCTTGATTGTGGTAAGTTGTTGTAATAGTGACAAATGGTCACTCTTGTCTACAAATCTATTACACAAGGCCATTCATAACTAATTCCATGATTGAATATAATTAGGAGCTAAGTCTCTATACTAATCTAAATTTTTTCCCTTAAGTGATATAGCTGATAGTCTAATAGCTATGTTTTCTACAATGAAATTATGGATATTACAAAAATTGGCTATCATTGATGTGCTCAATAGGGGTTATGGCTTGCTTTCCTAAAAAATATGGGATTCTTTTGAGAGATGATACTAGCATAGGATCTTATTATGGTTTATTCAAAGGACTTTGGCCACTAAAACCTACAAAATCTCTTTGGGGAATCATGTTAATAGGGGGAACTATTCAATAGGTTGTTTGTAAGGGTAGGCCTTGAGACTAGTTTAGGAAAAGGTTTCCCTACGTATGGTAGAGTATTAGTGAAAATTAAACTTTTGGATAAATTTAAGGGGAGTTCAATAAACTCAAAAGTAATACCTCTAGAAGATAATCTTATAGTCACGTTTAGCATGAAAATTAGTTATTATTTAGCCACCAGATTGTTGAGTGTTCTTTAGAGTCACCAGATACTGAAATATGAAAGATATAACCATTACAAATTGATCAAAAAAACATCAAAATTGACCAATCTTCCTCAAAATTCATCCCAAAAACTATTGTATTCTATAATTTTAGCCTTGTGGGAGAATTTTTTATGCTCTCTCACTCCTAACTACAATATTGGAACAACCTCAAGTTATGGGTATCATGTAGTGAGGTTGAACCTCTAGGATTTTAATGAGGCTATCTCTTTAGATGCTTTAATTTAGATTATTTCCCACACTAAAATCTACTACTGACTAAGGAAAAGGGGAGATAAAGATAACATGAAATGGAAACCTAAGCTAAGGATCGTGATACACCAAAATATGAAATGATCCACTTCCAACTTGGAAACCTTAACAACTACTAATGGGCCTAACCAATACATAGACTAATTTGATCCTATCTCAAGGCCAAAAGAATAAGTATTTTGTGTGGAGGTCAAATGGAAACCATACAATTTTAAGGACATATATAAATAGGTTTTTATGAGACACTATAAATTTGTGACACTTCATGAAAGGCACTAATGCCTAACACTTCACACAACCTACAAGGGACTAAGATAATTAAAGTAAGACATGTAGAGAATAAATAGATGATGAAAAGTGACATGCATCTTTAAGTTAAACTCTAATAATGTATACTTGAATTTAAACTAGAATCAACAAATTTATCTTATCACTTCAAGAGAGTGTTTACAAGGTGATTTTGATAGATTCACTCCATCACCAGTTGAAGGATCCTTTTTTAGACTCAAAAGCCTCTATATATATCAAGAAGGGATGAGAGAAGAAGGGGCTTATGTGAGATAATGGAGAAGTGGGTCGTAAATGGTTATAACCACCACTATTTTCCTTCAACTCTTTTGCATTAAAAGTATGTAACTACCCTACCCATGATTTAACTATCCAAGATCACCATAAATCTCCTTCAGCCCCTCGTGCATTCAATTCTCACTTTTTGGAGCTAAGAGATCCATGTCAAAGGTAACTACATGTCTTCATCAAGTGTGAATGATTTGATCTTTGTATTAAATACTAGGTATGTTCCTTCAATGTATATGTCTTACATGTATAAGGATGAAATCCCCATATCTTTGAATCTAGACTAAGCCATACTATTTTTGCATTGAACATCTATTTGTTAAAGATGATGGCAATGTCAAAGTATGAGGACCTCTCCATTAATTTCACCTACCAAATCCTTAATTAAAACATGGACCAGATATTTTCTATAGCTGAAAAACCAATATAAGGACATTGGTTTTCTTGTATCCATTTATATTGATGTAAGTCCCTAAAAATTCAAATAGCTACATGTAGGGGTTCAGATTTTGACATTTTTGGGCCCATTATGGGATATTTGAATCCTAATGGCTATTTTCTAAGATTTAAATTTGACACTAGCATGAACGTCATGTTCCCTTCAAACACTTCCCTTTAGGCATTTTTATTTCAAATTTTTTTCTTGAATAGTTTTAATAGACTTTTCTCTTTAAGTAATTAAACTTTAGACTTTTTGAGAATGACCTTCAAATTTTGAAAGGTCCTTTGGAGAAGTGCCCTTTTTGAAGGAAAAGTATTTTTTGGCCACTTCAAAAATGCCCCTTTACAAAGGGAAAGTACCCTTCATAAATTTTTTAAATGTCCTTTGGTTATTTGAAATGAACCATGAGATTTTTTTTTAAAAGATCCTTTATACAAATTCACATTGACCACTTTTATGAAATAAAAGTCTTTGGGACATTTTCAAAGGTCCAATTCCTCAAAAGATACCCTTTAGAATTAATACATAAGACACTTTGGAATGGAATTGACTATTTGGAAAAAGTATTTTGGCCTTTCATAACTTGAAAAGGTCACTTTTTGTCGAGAAAGGTGTCCTTCAACATTTTGGGAAATGGTCTCTCAATTTATTTTATTTCAACACTTCTTCTCGAAGGAATTCCTTAGAAAAATTTTCCTTCATATTTTTTGAAATACCTTTTGACTTTTTTTCCTTTGTCACTTTTATAAAAAATTACCTTCAAACATCTTGCTAAGTATCCTTTATAACTTTAGTTTTAGATGATTTTCCTGAGAAAATCCCTTCAAGAAAATTGTCTTGGCCACTTTTCTTGGAAAAAGATACCCTTCAAAACTTTTTCTTGGTACACTTTTTGAGAGAAAATTTTTTTGAGCCTTTTTTTTGGGATAAAATTTCCTAAACAATTTTGACACTTATCCAAAAATACCCAAAACAAATCTTCTAAAAAAAATAGGTCTTCAAGGAAATTGTTGCAGAATGATTTACCTAAAAGAATTCAATCTTTTCCTTTTACTTTAGACATTTTGACTGAAAGAATTATCCCTTTAAAAATTTTGTCCTAGACAGCTTGTCCAAAGTAATTCAACACATACCCCAAAAAAAGGCCCCGAAAGAAACTATCTTAGCAAAGAAAAGGCTGAAAGAATTCCAAAGTAAAGACTTAGCCCATAAAGCCTTGTACTTAGATTTTCCAAGGTCTATAAGCCCTTCCTGACTTGTTCATGAAACTATTGTTTGACTCTCAATCTTTGTAATTATACTTAGCTTATTAATCTAAGCATAAGCTTGGGATGTGGGCCAAAAAATGGCCAATAATAGCCTCCAAATTTGTATCAACATCATGCACATATGGTAACTTAAAAGTTACCACAAGGGGTAATTATGATATGGGAGTCTCATCAACTATAATAGGACAAGATGATGGTGCTATGAGATTATATATAATTGGTAAAGTGACTATGACTACCTAAATATTTATATTTATAGAATCAACTAGGACTATTGGAACTATTGTTGGTGATTGCATAATTATAATAGGTGTAGAAACTATAACTAATGGAGTAGTTGGATAGGTTCAAGATGATATAACTGGATAAATATCTAGAGCTAAGGAAATAACTATAAGTGAAAGAGTGTTAGATGTGATATTCTCTCCTACCTCATATGTATGTATCTGGTTAAGAGAGATGTAATGATGTGGTGAATAACTATGATATGAGGTGTCCCATCTATAAAAATAGTCCAAGACGACTCTATTATTATACAATATCTCAAAGGATAGTTATATACATGGCATGTGTATATGTATCCTTCATAAAGTAACTTACTAAATCAGTGAAGAGTGTAAATAACTACCCCATTATGTGTATCCAAGGTCATCCAAGTAAAATTTTATAATGAAGAGGACCTATCATGACCTGGAAATGTGTAGAGAGGGTTTTGGGCCCTACCATGATATCCAAGGAAATGGTGCTTAATTTCTATCAAGGCATACCATAAAACCCTCTAATGTTATTATATGACTTTTACATGGAATACATATCTACACCCATGGTCTATAAAAAAAGCATTACATATGTTTAGTCTAGAACCACTATCAACTAGAACTCTCTTAATTGCAATCGTTTTGACTTGAGCTTGTATTAACAGTGGTAAATTATAATTAATAATTTTCTAAAAAGGTATGTCCTCATGATCAAAATAAATAACATCTTCTATAATTTTTAATGTGTTCACCATTGATGCAAAATAAGAAGGATCTGATTCAATGGGCATAAAACTCTGAGTGAGTGCCTGATAAATAATGTCCTTGAACAAATTTGCTTTATGAAGTGCTTCTAACATGGAAATATTAACTGGGGTGTTTCTTAACTGATTGATAATACCATATGCCCTATGCAAATTTGCCTACTTTATTTTATAAAAATGTGGATGAAATTCCACTTATTATACATGAGCCTATTATTTATAAATCATTACCATTAGTTTCAAAGTTCCATGATAATAATTTTACTTCTATTTCCATATTTAAACTTTGATCATTTTCATTATATGGTGTTATAGTGGATTATTGAACATTTTCTAATTTTTATGATCACCTAGATGTGATAAAAAATGCATGGTATGAGATCCATCAAGTGTAATTTATTGTGATGATTCTATTTATATTTTATTAGAATAAAATTCCTCAAATTATACAAATTTACATTTAGATACAATCTATTAATGGAATGTCTATATATACAAATACTATATATAGTAAGTTTTATGAGGTAGTTAAGAACGACATTGATCATCTTGGGATGTAACAATTAATTATTAAAATGCCCTTGAAAAGATTCCTAAGGGATCTAATTAAATATTTTGTTTCATCTATAATTTATATATTTTTTTCAAGATGAGTAAAATTACATGGATTACTTTCCTTTTTAAATTTAATTGATTTTACATGGATGTGATTTGACCCTAGGATTCAAAGTTAAAGTACTTATTTTTTGAATAAAATTTTAAACCCTAATTATACATTAAGATATCACACCTTGTTGTCATGAATGAAAAGTTAATGTTAGAGACTAGTATGGTGTAGACTGCTTATGCCCTTACATAACCATAATTTAGATAAGTAGACTAAATCCTTTCCCAAGAGGTCTTTGAGTTATTACATATAATTTTGTGTCACTTATTTTAATTGCCATTTTGTGTTTAATTTTTTATCCAAATATTAGTTTTTAAATTCAATAAAGGTGGCTTGCCTTCATAGGTATTTAAATTGGTTAATTAAATTGTCTTAAATGTATTCCAGGGGGGATAAAAATTAAGGATTCAAACCCCTATTAGACAATTTTCTTATGTTATATATTCAAAAAATATGGATGGAATCCATTTATTATGTAAGATCCTATTATTTATAAATCATTACCATCAATTCCAAAGTTTCATAATGATAAGTTTACTTCTATGTCCATATTTGAACTTCTATAATCTTAATTGTATATCTTGTAGAATATTATTGAACATTTTATAATTTTGATGATCTCCTTGATGTGATCCAAAACCTATGGTAGGAGACCCATCAAGTGTAATTTATTGGGACTCATACAAATAATGAACTTTATATCTCAAGGAAAATCATATGTTATTAGAGTGCATATGTCCATGATGGAGATCCAAATATGCTTCTCATCATAATATCTTAGTGGAAGAAGTTTATTCATATCAACCTCTACAATTGTAGGTAGAGATATGAGTTAACACTTTTCTAGCTTCATAACAAGAACTACCAAAGGCTTTGTGAATATAGTAATTTTTTACATGGTGTATTTTGTAATATATCTTATTGTGGCACCAAAATGTTCACTATTTGATTGGTATCACATTTTGGTTTATTCAAATTAATTTTTTAAGATGGATTGATCTTAAATTTTCATGTATTAGATGAGGCCAATGTAGTGGCACCAAAATTCAAATTTTTTAATGCAAGGAGTTTCATTTCTTGGTCATGCTTAAGGACACCCAATTGTTTCTCATAAGTAGGAAAGTTTAGTGCCACAAAGTGTGGTGGAAAGGGATGAAATGATAACTCTAATGTAAGAGGTTTATGAAAGACATATTGTGAATTAAGAACATAATTTGGATGCCTCTTAGGTGTTATTCTCAATAAGATAATTTTTTTCCTCCAACACTTTAATCATTTGTAATGAGGATTGTGAAAAATCCCAACCTTTTTTCCTTTACCTTGATTTAAAAGTTTCATCTCAAATACAAATCTATATCTAAAAACATATATATAAGTAAAGTATATATATTAATATATGGAAATATACTCATAGACATACTATATAAATAGAAAGTGTTCTTGTGATAGTTGGAAATGATCTTGGTCATCATAGAATGGACCACTCAATCATTATAATGCCTTAGAACTACCTTCTAAATGAGTTTCTAGCTGAAAATGGAATTGATATCTTAGGATGTACTAGTTAATCATCAAAATGCCCTTAAAAATCTTCCCAAATGAGACTATTTCTATTTTATTGGAATCATATTCCATAAATTATAGAAATCTACATTTTGATACAATATATAAATGAAAAGTCTATATATAGAAATACTATATATAGTAAAGGTTATGAGGTAACTTAAAATGATGTTGATCATCTTGGAATGTATTGATTAATTATGAAAATGCCCTTGAAAATATTACCAATAAATATAATTAAATCTTGTGTTTCATCAATAATATAATTTCTATAATCTTGATAAATGAAGTTTTTATGATTCTTGTGTTGAAATATTTTTTTCAAGAGGAGTAAAGTTTCTTGGCTTACTTTCCTTTTTAAATTTAATTGATTTTACATGTATGTGATTTGGCCATGTATTTTTTACCCCAATATTGGGCTTCAAAGTTGAAGTGATTGTTTGTTGGCCAAAATGTTTAACTTTGAATCTGCAGTGAGATATCACACCTTATTATAATTAATGAAAAGTTTATGTTTATAGATTGGTATGGTGTAGAATGATTATGACCTCACATAACCATAATTTGGATAACCCCACAAAACCATTTCCCAAGAGGTCTTTGAGTTACTAAGTACTATTTTGTGTCAGTTATTTTAATTACCATTTTGGGGTCAAATTTATCTCCAAATATTAGTTTGTAAATTCAAGAAAGGTGACTCACTCTCACATGCATTTGAATAAGTGAATTAAATTATCTCAAAGGTATTCTATGGGGGATAAAAATTGACTTAAATCCCTATTAGAAAACTTAGTCATGTAATTTAATTTTAAAATATAAATAAACTATTTTAATAAGAATAATTATAATAAATGATAAAAATTTGTAAATATTTTTATATTCAAAGAACTATATAAATTTATTATTTATTTTTATTTACATTTAAATCTTTAATTATTTTTATTAAATAATGTATGTTTAAATTTTTAATATGTTTAAATATATAATAATTTTTTTAAATTAATTTTGTATGTTACAAATTATTATATAAAATTTTAAATTATTATAAAATTAAAAATTCCCATGCCCTTCAAAATTAGGGTTAAGTTTATATATTTCTATTTCCATTATTTTCTCTTTCAATTTTTTCTCTCCCTTTATAAGGCTTAATAAAATTATTTTATTGACTATTAGGTTAATTGTGGCATTAGTTTTGGAAGTGTTGACCCCATTTCTCACTATCATTTATGCAGGTCCTTCTTATAAGGTATTTAATATATTTAATGTATTGTTTTCCTAGATCTAAAATGTGTGATTTATTTGTCTTGACATGGCCCTATTATTCACTATTTATCACTTTAAGTTATGAAATTGCTAAGATTCAGATAGAGCTACATTTTTGTTATGAAATGGCCAAAATAATGAAATGGAAAAGATTAGGATTGTTTAGCACTTAATTGTATTCAATAGGGACCCAAAAGGTGAATTTTAAGGGAAAGTAAAGATTTTTTATTAACTAGAAGAAAATAATCATAGTAAACAAGTGTTGTGACATGAGAGGGTTTTAATGGTTACACCCTATCTCTATCTCCTCCCATCTTTTGCATGTTGGTTCTATTAAGGATATTGTCAATCATTTCCATTTTAAATTGAGTTAAAAATTCATTTTTGTCCTATTCTAGGTTATTATTATTTGGGTTGGTAAACTTTTCCGTCATATTGCATCATAAAATTTTATGAATAAATAATTGAATAACACCTAACATTATTATTTAGGGAAACAAACATTTCCCTCAGGCTTATATATTATTGGTCAGTAGGGTCCTATGCATCATTATATTTTAAATAACTACTTATAGAATATCCAAACCTTAAAAATAAGATCAACTACTATTTTAGGATAAGTTATTTATGGGTGGGAAGCAGTAGGGGGTGAAAATCTATATGGATGCTCTTTTTTTTTGTTACTAGCTATCATTTATATCCAATCAAAAAAAAAATTTAATGAAAATTTCTTGTAGTAAAATGCTCTTAATTTCTGTCAACAACATGTATTTCATAAAAATTTCAAAATCATGAGACCATAATAAAGAGAAAGACTCTTATAATTTCTCAACAGTGCCCCCTTAAAAATAATTAGCTAGCCCATAGCATGGGAACCCACTCTAGTCCCTTGTGGCATTGATTTTGGGCATTTTAAATTATTCATATCAAATATGTGACGTTCATAGAGATCTACTCCAATCATCCAATGTTTATGTGAGTCACCATTGATCCCTATGTTCATTATGTGATCAAACCCTTTATTTCCTTCCCTATACATGTGAGAAATAGTGAATCAGTTTCATGTGAGGATGAGAGTCTAAAATTAGTGAATCCTTAAATAACACCTAGTGTTGGGATTTGTACCTCATGGCATGGTTTTTGAGAATTATAAATTAGTCATACCACACATGTGAGATGGGTTTTTCATTTTATATAATAAGATTGACCCCTTTTATTAGATCCACATCACTCATCCAATGTTTATGTGAATCACCCCTGATCCCTACATTTTCCATATGATTAGTCCCTTTATTTATTTCCATGTACACGTGGGAAATAGAGAATATTTTGAATGTGAGGTGGAGATATTGAATCCTTTGAATGTAAATTACTTCATTTTTTATGGAATGATTGTGTGGCTACTATCTTTAGTTTTTAAATAGACCATACTGTAGGGTTATCAACAATTCAGTAGTAACATGATATATCTAAAATTTATTAATTTTTATGATGTAAATTGCTTTATATTTTGCCAATTTATTACTCAAACTCTAAACAAATAAATGAGTATTTATAGTGAGCATTAATCTAAAGTGATTCATGTAAAAAAAATTCAAAAAAGGAACTAAGATAGAGTAGAAAAGAAGGTTTGACTTTTAATGATAAAGGAATAATATATTTCCTTTAGTTATTCCTAATAATAGTCCCAATAAATATAACATTCAGGATATCCTAGTGCTAGACTCAAAATATGAAAAATTTAGTGAGGATTCTAGTGTAAATATACTACATATATCTTAAAAGTATGCTTAAAAATATATACCAAAAACAAATGGATTTTAAACACATTTACTGGCTGGGTAGAAGGAAATAGAGCATACATAGATAGACTTTATTAGCCTAGTAGGAAGCACAAACTAATAGGCTACATTGAAGACAATAATATCAGACTTATCCATTAGAAAAATGAAATTATCTATCACTAGAAAAGATTAAGAAATAAGAAAATATGAAAGTAATGAAATGATGAACAAATTGAATGAATTCTTATTTATTTTCATTAATTTCACAAAAGTTCTATTTTGAGTATAATTGAGGGCAAACCCCTATATATAGGCCTTTTTCATGCCTATGATGGTTACATTGGTTGAAAGATAACCAAATGCATTAAATCTATTAGTGGACAAAGTCCCTCATGTCCTAAAAACTATAGAATATTCCCTATTCAAATAGAGGAATATTTTATAATATATATTTAGGGGAATTAAAACATGGCATTCATTGAAAGAAAGCCTAACAAGTAGCTATCCGACTCCTGAGGTCCCACTCTAGAATACTGTGAATGTTTATGATGATGAATCTCTTGGTTTATAGTGTTAGTATTGGAAGACTTTAGATATTAATTTAGTCCTATTAAAATGATTATGTGGCCACCATATTCAGCCTACAAGCAAGCCCTACTATATGGATAACATGAACATAGTAGTGATACAATCTATCTGAAGTTACTTTGTATTGTCATGATGTAAAATTGATTTTGTATTTTTCTAGTAGATTCACAAACTTTAAAAGAAAAAATGGATATTTATAGTGAGCATTAATCTAAATTGATTTTTGTTAATAAAGTTTGAAATGGAAAGTAGGGTAGAGTAGAAAAGAAATTTTTCTTTGTAACAATAAAGACCAACATATCTCCTTTGGTTATTTCTGACTATAGTGCAAATAAAAGTAATGGATCCTGGTGCTAGACTTAGAATATCATAAATGCAGTATAGATTCTAGGGTAGATATAGTTCATATATCTTTAAAGTATGTTGTAAAATAACTACCTACAATAAATTGATTTAAGGACATTCGTTAGCAGAATAGAAGGAAAATAGAGCATACATATTAGACTTTGTTAGAATAGCTGAAAACATAGACTAATAAAATACCTTTGAATAACTACTATCAAATTTAACCATTAAAGAAATTAAACCATGTGTTATTAGCAATGTTTGAGAAAAAGGAAAATATGAAAATAATGAAATAGTGAACAAATCACAAGAATTATTCCTTCTCTTTACATTACTTCCACAAAATTCTATTATGAGGTAAAATGAAGGGTAAGGAAAATATATAGGCATTTGAGTGCCTAAGACAGTTACAAGAGAATAAGATATATGACACCTATCATTGGACAAGGTCCCTATGTCCTAAACCTTAGAGAATATTCTCTAACACCTAGATTAGAGAAATGTTTGGTTGACTAATTCCACACAAAGGAGTACCTCTGGGTTGGATGCAACCTTGTCTAATCCTAAATAATTGAGTGCCAAAATATCTACCCTATATAATGCATCACTATCTATGTTTATAGTTTTTTTCATGTGGTAGAATAGATCATTATAATGCTTGTCTTTAGTGGCTAGTGCAACATAACTGAATAACCTTATATGTATGGCTTTTTTTATTTATATCTATATGCTGATATTATAGACACACACACACACACACATGAATGTATGTATGCATAAATCAACCTATATATATTTAGCACCTTAAATATATAAATAAATAAATTTATATATGGTGTTTTTTATTTATGTATATACGATGATTATATATATAAAATCAATATATATATATATATATATATATATACATAAATAAATAAAACATATATATATATATATATATATATATATATATATATATATATATAAAGTTAATTTTTATATATGAGGTGTAAAATATGTTGATGTCTATCTATGTAAAGGATATAATATAAACAAAAAAACAATATTCTTATTTAGTTCCTCTAAAAATTATGGAAATTAAACTAATAGATATGAGATCCTAATGCTTAGAATCATAATACCATAAATGTAGTGAAGATTCTAGGGTGAATATAATGCACATATATGAAAACAATGCTTGAAAATGTTAAATATAATAAATTTCCTTAAACACATTCACTACTAGAGTAGGAATAAAATAGACCATGCATAATAGAGTTTGTTAGCCTAGCTAAAATCATAAAATAATAATATACACTTGAAACACTAATGCCAGATTAAAACCATTGAATAAATGAGATAATATATAATTAAAAAATATCTATAAATAAGAATGCATGAAAATAATGAAAACACAACAAATCAATTACAAGAATTTCATTTCTCTTGGCATTAATCTCACAAAATTCTATCTCTAAATAATAAATAAGGGAGACAACCCCTATATATAGGTCATTTAAATCCCTTGGTTATAAAAGGAACTAAAAAATATGACACCTTTCAGTAGGCAAGGCCTCCTATATCCTAAAGTTAGTACAACAAACATTTCCCTCATGCTTCTATATTATTGGGTAGATGGGTCTCATGCATCATCATATATTACAAAACTACTCATAAAATATCTACACATTAAAAATAGGAGCAACTAATATTTAGGGAGAAGTTATTTATGGGTGGGAAGTAATAGGGGGTTAAATATTTATATGGCTACTCTTTTTTTGATTACCAACAATCATTTGCATCCAATAAATTTTTATTTATTTAAAATAAACTTTTTGGAAGTAAAATGCTCCTAATTTCTCTAAGTATCATGTATTGTAAAAAAATTTAAAAAATCATAAGACCACTAATAAAGAAAAAGACTCTTATAATTTCTCAGCAATTCCCCATTACAAATAATTATCTAGCCCCCAGCATGGGACCCCACTCTAGTCCCTTGTGGTATTGATTTTGAGCATTTTAAATTAGTCATATCAAATGTGCTACCTTCATGGAGATCTAAACTAATCATCCAATGTTTATGTCAGTCAAACTTGACCCCTATGTTCACCATGTGATCAAACCCTTTATTTCCTTCCCTATACACATTAGAAATAGTGAATCCTTTTCATGTGTGGTTTTGAAATTATTGAATCCTTTAATAAAACCTAGTGTTGGGATTTATCCCTCGTCACAAAGATTTTGAGAATTATAAATTAGTGATATCATATGTGTGAGATGGGTTTTTAATTTTATATAATAATAGTGACCCTGTTGTGAGATCCATGTCACTCATCCAATGCTTATGTTAATCACCCCTGACCCCTATGTTTTCCATATGATCAGTCCCTATATTTCTTTCTATTTACATGTGGGAAATAGTGAATCCTTTGAATTTAAGGAGATAGTGAATAATTTGAATGTAAATTAATTCATTTTTTATGGAAAGTTTTTGTGGCTACTACCTTTAGTCTTTAAGCATACCCTACTATAGGGTTATCAGTAACTTAGAGGTAACACGGCATATCTAAAATTTCTTCATTATTATGATGTAAATTGCTTAATAATTTTCCAATTTATTTCCTAAACTCTAAACAAATAAGTGATAATTTATAATGAGCATTAATCTAAAGTGATTCATGTTCAAAAAAATTCAATAAAGGAAGCAAGATAGAGTATAAAAGAAGGTTTGCCTTGTAATAACAAAGGACTAATATATTTCCTTTACTTCTTCCTAATAATAGTGAAAATAAATATAAAATTCATGATATCCTAGTTCTATACTCAAAATATCATAAATGTAGTGAGGATTCTAATGTAAATACACTACATATATTTGAAAAGTATGCTTAAAAATTGCTACCAAAAGCAAATGGATTTTATACACATTTATTGGTTGGGTAGAAGGAAACAAAGCATACATAGATATACTTTGTTAGTATAATAGGAAGCACAAACTAATATGATGGATTGACGATAATAGTATCCTACTTACCAATTAGAAAAATAAAATTATCTATCACTAGCAAAGATTGAGAAATAAGAAAATATGAAAGTAAAGAAACATTGAACAAATTACATGATTTTTTATTTATTTTCATTAATCTCACAAAATTTCTACTACAAGTACTATTTATGGGGAAAACCCTTATTTATAGGCCTTTTAAATGACTAATATGGTTACATTGGTTGCAAGAGAAATGAAATCTATCAGTTGACAAAGTCCCTCATGTCCTAAAAACTAAAGAAAATTCACTATTCAAATAGAGGAATATTTTACAATATATTTAGGGCAACTGAAACATGAAATTCATCAAAAGAAATACTAAAAAATGGCTATCTCACACTTGAGGTCCCATTCTAGGATCCTACTGGTGTGTATGATGATGAAGCTCCTAGTTTATAGTGTATGTATTAAGAAGATTTTAGGGATTAATTCAGTCCTATTGGAATGATTACGTGGCCAAAACCTTTAGCCTATAAGAAAGCCCTACTGTAAGGATATCAATAACTTAGTAGTGACATAATGTATCAAAAATTACTTTGTATTGTTATGATGTAAAATTGATTTTGTATTTTTCCAATATATTTCCAAACTTTAAATGAAAAATTGGATATTTACAATGAGAATTAATCTAAATTGATTCATGTTAAAAAAGTTTGAAAGGGAAAGTAGGGTAGAGCAGAAAATAAAGTTTTCTTTATAATAATAAAGACCAACATATCTCCTTTTGTTCTTTCTAACTATAGTGAAAATGAAATTAACATCTATGGGATCCTAGTTCTAGACTTAGAATATCATAAATGCAGTACAAACTCTAGGTTAGATACAATGCATATATCTATGAAGTATGTTGTAAAATAAATACCTAAAATAGATTGATTTAATCACATTCATTATCATAATATAAGGAAAAGAGATCATACATAGTAGACTTTGTTATAATAGCTTGAAACACAAACTAACGAGATACATTTGAAGAACTACTATCAGATTTAAAAATTAAAGAATTGAAATCATGTGTTATTAGCAAAGTTTTAAAAAAAGGAACATATGAAAATAATGAAAGAGTGAAAAAATCACAAGAATTTTTCCTTCTCTTTATATTACTTCAACAAAATTGTATTATGGGGTACAAATAAGGGGGAGGGACCCTATATATAGGCCTTTGAATGCCTAAGGCAGTTACAAGAGAACTAGATAAATGACACCTATCATTTGATAAGGTCCCTATGTCCTAAAACATAGAGAATATTCTCTAACACCTAGATTAAAGAAATATTTTGTCGAATAATTCCACATAGAGGAGTACCTCTTGGTTGGATGCATCCTTGTCTAATCCTACGAACTTGAGTGCTAGGATATCTAACCTATATTCTGCATCACTATCTATGTCTATAGTATTTTCCATGTGGTAGAATAAATCATTATAATGCTTGTCTTCAGTGGCCATCACAACATAAATGAATAACCTTATATATATGATCTTTTTTTAATGTATATATGGTGTTTATGTGTGTGTGTGTTTGTGTGTGTGTGTTTATATATATATATATATATATATATATATATATAAACATATATGTTTATATATATATGTTTATATATATAAACATATATATATATATGTTTATATATATATATATATAATGTGATTTATAATTATATATATACATAAATAAAAAAACATCATACATATAAAGTTAATTTTTTATATATAGGGTGCTAAATATGTAGATGTATATCTATGTAAAGGATATAATATGAACAAAAAAATAATATTCTTACTTAGTTCCTCTCAAAATAATGGAAATAAAACTAATAGATATGAGATCATAATGCTTAGAATTAGAATATTATAAATTTAGTGAAGATTCTAGGGTGAATAGAATGCACATATATGAGAACCATGCTTGAAAAATGTTATGTACAATAAATTGCCTTAAACACATTCACTAGTAGAGTAGGAAAAAATAGAGCATGAATATCAGACAATGTTAGCCTAGCTAAAAGTACAAACTAATAAGATACAATTGAAATAGTAATTATAGATAAAAACCATTGAATAAAAGAGACCATATATCATTAACAAAGATTGATAAACCAGAATGCATGCAACTAATGAAAAGGCAATGAGTCAATTACAAGAATTTCATTTCTCTTGGCATTAATCTCAAAAAAATGTGTCTCTAAATTATTATTAATGGGGAGATCCCATGTATATAGGCCATTTAAATCCCTTGGTTACAAAAGGAACCAAACAATATGACAACTTTCAGTAGACAAGGCCTCTTATTTCCTAAATTTAGAGATTACTCCTCATTCAAAACAGGTAGATATTTTACAATGCAATTCAAAGGACCATTGGACATGATTCCTATTTATAAGGATCCCAGTAGATGGCTTATTTTCCATAAAGATATGGGTTGGGATCACACTAGTTTATTTTATTATGAAGCTCTTATTGTAGAGGAAGATGGAGTGCTAGTCCCAATTGTGGAAGAAAATATTTCAAGAGGGGATAACAAGGTGGTGTCTCCTATGATGGTATTTTATTTTGGGTCTCAACATGCCCTTTCCAAGATTTAGATCATTTCCAATATTCACTATATATTAATATCAAATCAACTATAGGATCCTTTAGTAACTTGGTGTTTAGTTTAGCCATTGCATCATGTTTACTTAGGAGAGGTTCTATAGCTTCATTGATGGATATAACCATCTCAATCCCCTGATTGGCATAGGCTACCAAATCCACCATCTCTTACTTTAATGTCACCCCTCTATCCATGTATTATTTTTTATAAGTTCACCAAAAAAATTTGTAGATATGCCTTGAAGGCATCCTTGCTGATAATGGATCCATCCTTGTTATCAAATTGCATAATTTTAGCATCCTTAAATAGGGTGATCACTCTATCACCTTATTTTGTGAGAGATTGGTCCAATGACCTCATTTCATTGATTCAATGGTTTAGGGATTTCATCCTACCAATAAAATAATATTAATCAATGCTCAAGTCCCCTAAGGGAATAAAATTTAGGTCCTTAAATTTCTTCATTCTGATTAGCCTCACCAAGTTTATTATTTTACTATCATAGTTTCCATACATATTTTCTACCTTAAGGACTCTATTATATATTTCATCTCCCTCTACCTTGTATTGATCTAATGTATTCAACATGTCAAACATAACTTCCATAGATCACTCCACTTTTATTATGGGTTGTGCTACTAAGGTGGCCTTGTGTTGATACTCTAAGTGAATTATTATTTTATGCACTCCCTTAACCAATTTAGTAGCCACATCCATAGTTTCTCAGAGAGTTGAGAGGGGGTCCTCCTCATACTTATAATATTACCCCTGTCAAGCCTTTTTTGTCTTTATCATATCAAACAAGATTTCATATGACTCATACGTGATATTTTGGTCTGGGTGGGTGACCTTCTTCTTATTCACCCTCTTCATTTCCCCAGCCTCATTATCAAATTTCAACGTGACCTATGGGGGGTTCACTATGATCATATATGGGTTCCTCTTTGTATGTAATTACATATATTTTATCCATGTCTTGTTTAAAGAACCACTTGAGGGATTTATTGATGGAGTTAATGGTTGATCTAAAGTTATCCTTTAAAAGTCAGATGTTTTTGATGAATCAATGGTCATGACACATATAAAAATAGAGGTAGGGGACAAAAATCCTGAGTGTTAATTGAATAACTAAAAGAGGATAAGAGAAATTTTGGGATGATGATAGTCTGCCTCTTCTTAGGAAATTATGCACCAAAAATAGGTATAGTTTTATACATGAATGGGGGAAAATTTTCCACTACAAAAACTCTAGAGGTGGATGATATGTTTAAGGGGGTGACAGTGGGCAAGGGCATGGTTTTAGGCCTATAAGGTAATAGGTTGACATGGCCAAGTGTTATGGGTTGACAAAATATGCTCAAGGGTTGCCTATAGAGGAAAGAGGGAGGTAAGTAAATACATTATTAACTTGTAATATTTGACCCTTCTCTAGTAGGAGGGAGAGGTAATGGATGACTTGAAGTTACTAGTGTAGGGGTTATTATCACCTCCATTAAAGGTGTTTCCTATGTATAGGTGGCACCATCTATTTTGGATAAACTACCAGATGAAACCCCTAAGGTGGAATCTACTCAACTTGTTACCCTGAAATAGTTCTTCCCTTTTCTATAGTGGGAGATAATGCCTAGGGTATTATTCAACTAAGTTTTGGGTTTGTCAGGCCTTTTTCTCTAATACTATAAGTATGGAATGGAGATGTTCATGATACAACATAAGTATCTTATTATTAAAATAAAAAAAAAATTACACCTCATGTAATTTTGCATCCCTTACCCTCTGCTTGAATTTTGCAACATTATTTGTATTTAGGTAGAACTGGTCTCCATCCTTGGGCTCATGATGGTATGTAATGACAAGAGTTACCCTATGTTTAACATAGTGATTTAATGTCAAGTGTATAAGATATTATTCATTATATATTTCCTTTTATAGATTAAAGGTGGTCCTATGTTTGTAAGTATCCATGATTAGGTACCAATTCTCACATTGAAATTGGCTTATGTTGGTTAATTGGGGATGGATTGGCCCCTTATTATTATTTTTTCACAATCAATATACTCCTTCAATTAATTGGAATGCAATTTCCTATGCAATCAAATATTTTTTCACTACGATGGGTAACCTAAATGGAATTATTTAGATCCCATCAACTCTGATTATGGTATAATGAGGGTAGTACCATTAGGCTCCCAAAGTGATATGTGTTACCTTGATCTCTTCTAATAACCTAGTCATAGTCCTTTTGTAGATGGTTATATATATAATTGGGTAGAACTACTCATTAAAGGCCCACATGTCATACCTATACTTTTAAATTATAACCTTAATTAAGATTTTGGGCACATTCTATTTCAATTTTGGATCCCATCTGGTAAACTTGGGGAATTTCAAAGTGGCACATATGGCATCAACCAAGTAGTAAATAATATAGAAGGTATTTCCTTGTTTATTTGTCATCTTCCTAATTTGGGTAGATAAATTATAATAAAGTGCCTAAAGAGGGGGATTGGTGGAGTCATATAAGAGTTAATATTTCCTCCATTAAAGGTGTTTCTTGTGTAGAGGTGGTACCTTGTATTTGGGATAGGATACTAGATGAGACTCGTGAGGTGGAAGCCTACTAAGATTGTTCCCCTAAACTATTTCCTCCCTTATCCAATTTGGGAAACAATGGATAGAATATTTTTTAATTGGTTGTGGGTATATCAAGACTTCTCTAATATTAGTGGTATAGATTGGAGATGTTAATGTTATAGATTGAGTATCTTGTTTGAATACCATAAAAAATTTCACCATCTAGTATTCCTTTCACCATTGTGATATTCATATCCCTCAACCTCTAATTGACTTTTGTATCATTAGCTGCATTGAAGTAAAATTGATCTCCTCCCTTAGGCTCATGATGGTATGTAATGTTTAGAGTTTCCCTATGTCTAACATAGTGATTGAATGTCAAGTTTGCACGGTCTCATTCCCTATCGGTGTCCTTTTATAGATTGAAGGTGGACCTATGTTTGGTAATAGCCATGACCAAGAACTAATTATCAACTTGAAATTGATCGATATTGGTTAATTGGGGATGGACTAGTCCCTTCTTATTTTTTCATACTTCATCTACTCATAAGAGTATTTAGAAGGCAAACTCTTGCTTAGCTAGCTTGTCTAGCACTATGATGGGAAACCCAAATTAGGTTGTTTTGATCCCATCAAATCTTATTAAACTATAGTTAGGGTATTACTAGTAGGCTCCCAAAGTACTAAATGTTTCCTTAATCTCTTCTAATAACCTAGGCATAGTCCTTTCATGTATGGCCTTATATATAATTGGGTATAATTTCTTGGTAATGGACCACATCTCCTACTTGTACCCATAAATTTTAACCTTCATGAAAAAATGGGGCATGGTCCATTACAAGTTTAGATCACAGTTTGTAAACTTGGGGAACTTAAGAGTTGGATAAAAGGCATAAACTAAGTAGGACATCATATAGTAATAATTTCCTTTATTTTCCATGGTATTCATAATTTTCGTAGGTAAATTATAGGAAATGATTTCCCAAAGAGGGTGAGTGGTGGAGTTATCTATCATCATGGATAGGAGTGGAAGCCACTTCTCATCCATATGGCTAGTGTATTCTACTCTATGCAACATGTTCATCATGGCCATCCCCATCCTCACAACTTATTGAATTGGGTGGTGGGTATTTGATTGATTTTAAAGTTGAAGATGAAATTCCTTGGGTTTTCTACAAAGATTGCCAATAATTCCTAAATGTTATTCAAGTTGATCCATTGGGTTATAGTTTCTTGAATATAAATAATTTTAGGCTTGGGTAAATCATAGTAGGCCTAGAAGACTAACCCATATATAAAGGAAATATTATTACCCAAATTGATAGATTAGATCATGTTATCTTTACACTAAGAATGGATGAATATTTGGTGTACTAACTCCAGATAGGGGAGTACCTCTAGGTTGGATGCAATTTTGTGCGATCTCATATACTTGAGTGTAAGGATGTTAGACCTTTCTTTTAAAACATTGCAGTCTTCCTCATTGTCACTATCCTAGTCCACCATTCTCTCCACATGGTAGAATAAGCCATTATAGTTTTTTTCATATATGGCCAATGTAATGGTATTGAAACTAGTGTCTCAAAAGACTATGTTTATCCCATATGAATAGAGAAATAGGACTTATTCTAACTTGGAAATTCTAGACATTCCTGCTTTAGCCATGGATTATGAATTTTGACTGATGAGATCATATATTATCTTAATTTTAGATGAATGTATAGAGTTAATTTAATAAATAACACATATTTATTTATATTTCTTCAATAGATAGTAATTTAAAGTGAATTCAAAGCCTTGAGATTTCAATCTTTAAACTCTATATTTTTTAGAATTCCACTTTGGTAATGGTTTATTAATTTTGATTGATGATATCATATATTGTCTTTATTATAGAAGAACTCATAGAATTTATTTATCAAATAACATAGATTTATTTGAATTTATTTTATATATATATATATATATATCAATTAAAATTGAATGCAAGGCCTAGATATTGCAAGTTTTAAATTCTAGATTTTCTAAAATTTTGAACTGCAAGATACGAGTCATAAATGGAAAGTATATTTTAATTGATCTGACTTAAAGATGGGGTGGCTATTAAATTTTGTTCTAATAGCTTCAAAAAATCACTTTTGGGAACTAACCATTTATTTTAAGTACTAGGTCATGGTACTCTATCAAGTGACACCCTTTGATTGGCTCATGTTTCACTGGGTTAAGTAACTTATTTTGATTGTAATTACAATGAGGTATTGGGTCCATGTGTCATTATCCTATTGGTCCTACTTACTATATGGCTTCCAAGTAACACCTATATATTTAAGATTGGGTGAATGAGTGACAAGTGTCACCTTATCATACACTCATAATGTTCTCATAATGTAGTTGGATTACTCTATCATGAAACTATCTCTGACTTAAATCCCAAGAGGATCTTTAGTTTTATTCCAACTAATATAAACTTTCAAGATAAATATCCACGTGTATGCAACCTATTGGTTCCAACTATCAAGTCATTTCCATATAGTATCCATCTATTCAATATTTAATTTACTAGCTTCCAGGTGTCATTTTGTCATGCGACCACAATATTGAGATATTGAATATTGCATCTTAGCTAGAGGGGTGTAAAGGGCATGACCGAGTTGTAAGTGGCATGATGCGATTGAATCATTTTATTATAGGAGTTTAGAAAGAAATTAGAGACTCGAAAGGTTGTGATCGAGTTCCACTATAATGTCCTTGTTGGGTTACAACTTATTTGGAAGATAAAATACATTGATTAAATGATAAGTGGCACATTCCCATTAGGTTGTTAGGTTGCCAAATTTTTAAGTCTTCCTATCACTTATAAGTCCACAAGTGGGTGCCAAGTGGAATCATGAAATAGGATCATGGGTTCAAAAGGCTTTACATAATAATAAGATGCTTGGAAGGTTGTGATTAGGTGCCAAGTTGTAGAATTTAATTGTGTCATTAGGTTGCAAGAATTTTCAAAGTCTAAAAGATGCACTACAAAGATCAAAAATTTATGTGGCTGAGTAACTAGTACATGTGACACTACTGCATGTCAATTGAGGCTAAATTGAAATTGAGTTACTTATAAGGAAAAAATATATAAGTAATACATTCATGTGTAACTTGAAGGTATTTCTTAGGAGATACCTTGAAGGATAAATACACTCTTGCGCCTATTTTAAAGGTATCTCATAGGAGATACCTTGAAGGAGAAATCCACTCTTGTGAATGTTTGAAAGGTATCTCATAAGAGATACCTTGAAGGTATTTTAAGGGCCTTCAAAATATCACCCTATAGTGCCTTCAACATAAAGTAAAATTACACTCATGCATGTTGAAGGTATCTATTATGAAATATCTTAGAAATTCCATTTAATGTATGATGATGCCCTTATAAGTATCTCCTAATATATTCCTTTAATGGAATTATAATTCCTTCATGTTACCCATGAAGGTATCATAAGGCTCTGGAAGGAATCTCATAGTATATATATCTTAGGGCATTATCATAAATTCAAGGGGGATGTTAAAGGTATCTCCTAGGAGACCTTATACACAATAGTCAATGTATTGATAACTACCTTCTTTGATTGAAACACCTATTTACTCATTGAATCCCTTATACACCTCAATAATGTTATGAAAGTTAAATTTTGAGGTATCTACTAGGATACTCATTCAATGGAATTTTAATACCTTCATGGATAACTTGAAGGTATATCCTAGTAGATATTTTAAAAGAGAAATCAACTCTTGTGCATGTTTGAAAGGTATCTCCCATGAGATATATTGAAACTATTACAAGGTCTTTTAAGTTATCACCCAGTGGTGCCTTTAGGATCAAGGACCACTCATGTGCATATTGAAGGTATCTCCTAGGAGATACCTTTAAAATGCCATTCAATGTATGATAATTCTATTAAAATTAAATCCTAAGAGATTCCTTTAATGACCTTGTACTTACTTGAAGGTATGTAAATGACCTTGAGTGTAATTCTTGTTGAATACAAAATGATACAATGAAGGATCTACCTTATTCAACTCTCTCTTGATAATCTTATGAGGTCTATAATTTTGACGGGTTTCACATTTAATCTTGGAATTAATACACCTTGATCCCTCTATAAGATCTAAAAATACCTTATACACAATAATCAATGTATTGATAACTACTTTCTTTAATTAAAACACCTATTTACTCATTGAATCCATTATACACCACAATAATAGTAGGCAAGTTCTACCTTGAGGTATATATTGAGAGATTCATTTATAGGAAATGTAATACTTTAATGGGTGACATAAAATTATCTCCTTGAGGGTAAAATGAAGTATCTTAATGGGTGACTTGAAATTATCTCCTTTGAAAAATTTTACTCTTAGAAGTTTCCTATTAGGACCTTTCACATAAGGAATGAGAATTCAAATGGTCTAGATGCCATGTTGATTGGGGAGGTAGAATAACTATGTATATGAATTCAAAATACATCAATGAGAATGATCGAGGAATAAGTGATCATAGCCTAACCTCATTCACAATAATTGGTAGTGTTGTCAAGCCCCAACATAGGTTTGTATCATTATGATAACATTTTCCAAAATTTCTAAATTTTTAAAATTATAATCAAATTATTTACTTCCATTTAATAGGGAAAATTTTTAAACTATTTTGAGGTGGAAATTTTATGTGCATGGGAAGACCTAAAATGTGTGATCTTATATATGGCCTATCAATAGTAATTCACATTTTCCCAATGGTTTGCATCCTCATGTGTGCAACATAAGAGTCTTCAGTCTTCACCTCTCTTATTTTTATACATGTTCATTAGAAAAAATCAGCATTCTCATGGATTTGGCCTACAAGTATGAACACAAAGGGATCTACTAAGATAATAAGGTATAATGATGAACCCTCACATCTTACTAATTATTAATCATTCATCTTCTAGTGGTGAGAAAAGCCATAAAAAATTACATGGAATAAATAGAGTCTTATGTAAGGAATAAGTAAATCCCTTTTCTATTATCCTTGTATTTGAATCCACTATAGCCTATTGATATCCTCCTATAAAAATCTAAGCCAACTTAAACCATGCAAAACCAAGGCAAGCCATGGGTAATATAGATGTACTAAGTTTGGTGTTATTTGAGGTATTTATAGTGTGGCCAATTATGTGCCACTACATTACCCCATACCAGAGTTTGTAATAATTATACATTATATACCTCAATGAAACTAAAAAATAAATTAAAGACCCAAACCAATCCCTCTTTACATGGCAGTTTGGGATTAACAACATAGGCTTACTTCATTTTAAAGTTTATGGGAATTTAGTGCTAGCACAATGACAACTTCTTAAAAATGTTTGATCATTAAGTTCCCTAGAATGACTCTTGAAGGAGGTTTCCCTAATGGCTTGAGGAACTATGATAATATGTCTTACTTAGATGGCTCTAGCAATAGTCTTTTATGATAAATCCCTAAGATTTTTTACAAATGCATTGCATTTCTTACGTAATTATATATTTCTAATAACCAATTCATAGGACCCACTAACAACCAAATCTCTAATTACACCTATATTAATCTCCTTCATATCAATGGAAACCAACTTAGTGTCACAATGACATGGGAATTAACATGACTCAAGCACCTTAATGACTTTAATTTTATAGATAATCCTCTTGTAGTGTATATAATTACTAAATGATCCTTTAATAACACTGATATTTTTTAGAATAAGCCACTAAAGAGAATTTATAAACAATAATCAATGTATTGATAACTACCTTCTTTGATTGAAATAACTATTTACTCATTGAGTCCCTTATACACCTCAACAACACTGGGCAAGTTCAACCTTAAGGTATCCACCAAGAGATTCCTTCATGTGCAACCTTAAGGTATCTCTTAGGAGATACCTTGAAGATATTAAAAACCTAAATAACACTAGGCAAGTTCAACCTTGAGTATCCACTAGGATATTCCTTTGAGTGCCTTGTAATACTTCATGGGTAAATTTAAGGTATGTCTTAGGAGATACCTTGAAGATATTACAAGTACCTTTAAGGTAAAGGGAAGTTACACTCATACAATGCAATAATTAATTAGATCTAGAACTATTAAAATAATCTTATTCCATAAAAAATCAACCATGGGTGATCTACCTTATTTAAATCTATTATATTCTCTATGTCAAAAAATTTCACTCTAGGATTTTTCCCATTAAGATCTTTCATATTGAGAATGGGAAAGAGAATGGGCTATATGGCATGTTGACTAGGGAGGTAGAAGAGATATGCAAATGCATTCAAAATGTGTCCCTCAGTGTGATCAAGGGAACAAGTGATCACGTCCATACCACCCTCATTTTAGTTGGTATTATTATCGATGCCTATCCTAGGGTTGCATCCTTATGACAAAACTTTCAAAAATTTCTAACTTATTTAAATTGTAATAACATTAATTACTACCATGTAAAAGAGAAAATTGGTAAATTATTTTGAGGTGGAAAGTGCATGTGTGTAGGTAGACCTAAAATGTGTGTTGTTTTGTATCGCCTATTATCATCAATGCATGATATCCAAATTTTTTACATCTTCATGTGCATAACATAAGAGTATTTTTTCTTCACCTCTCTTATTTTTATACATGTTAATTATAAAACAAATCATCAAGTCCATGGATTTGGCCTATAGAGGTTTGCATGAAGGGGGCTACTGAGATAACAAGGTATAGTTCTTAACCCTCACATCTCATTGATAATAATCAATCATATATTGGTGGTGAGAAAAGTCATGCAAAATTATAAAGGATGACCAGAGGTCGATGTAGGGAATAAGTAAATCCATTTTTTATTCACCTTATATTTGAATCAACTGTATCCTACTGATATCCTCTAGTAATAAGCCAAGTGAATCTAAACCAAGGCAAACCAAGCCAAGGCATGGGAAACAAAGTCATGTAGAGTTTGATGTTATTTGAGGTATTTTTTGTGTAGTCAATTTCATGTGACTACAACACCCCCATCCCAAAGTTTGTAATAGTTATACATTATATGACTCAACAATACTAAAAAATAATTGAAACACCAAAACCAATCCCTCTTCTCTTGGTGGTTTGGGAATAGTATCATAGGCTCACTTCATATACAAATTTTTGGGTATTTAATGTTGGCACAATGATAAATTTATGGAAATGTTCAAGTATTAATATCCCTGGCATGACTCTGGAAAGACATTTACACAATGTCTTGAGGAAATTCAGTAGAATGTCTTACTTGGATGTCCTTGGTAATATTATTTCAGGGCAAATCCTAAATGATGTTTTAAAATGGCTTCCCTTTTTTATGCAATTAGATCTTTCTAACAACTAGTTCACATTACCTATTCCTAACCAACTCACTAATTTCACCTTTCTTAATCTCCATCTCAATGGAAACCAAATTAGTGGCCTAATGACATGAGAACTAACATGGTTTGAGCACCTTAATGACTTAAATTTTTAAGATATATGCTTATAAGTTAAATACCTATTAATTGGGCCTTTAATAACATTGACCTTTTTGAGAATCATCCACTAAGGATACCTTATACACAAAAATAAATGTATTGATAACTACCTTCTTTAATCAAAACACCTATTTACTCATTAAATCCATCATACACATTAATAACACTGGGTAATTTCACCCTTGAGATATCCGTTAGTAATTTCCTTCATGGTTAACTTGAAGGTATCTCTTAGGAGATACCTTGAAGATATTACAAACCTCAATAACACTAGGCAAGTTTAACCTTAAGGTATCTACTAGGATATTACTTCAAGGGCTTTTAATACCTTCATGTGTAACTTTAAGGTATCTCTTAGGAGATACCTTGAAGATATTACAAGGACCTTCAAGGTAAAGGAAAATTTCACTCATACAAAGTGGTAATTATTCATTTTAGAAACTATTAAAATAACATTATTGCATTAAAAAAAATCATGTGTGATCTACCTTATTAAAATATCTTAGATTATTTATATTAGAAAGTTTAAATCTAGGAATTTCCCCATTAGGGGATTTCATGTTAGGAATGGGAATGAGAATGGTCCAGATGTCATGGTGACTGGGGAGGTAGAAGAGTTGCACATATGTATTCAAAATGTATCCATAATCACACTTGAGGTCACATGTGATCACGTTCATACTATCCTTACATCAATTGGTATTGTTTTTTAGGCCCATATGATGTTTACATCTTTAGGATAATGCTTTAAAAATTTTCTAACTTTTTAAAAAAAATAAGCAAAAATTACTATCACATAATAGCGAAAACTGTTAAACTATTTTTAGGTGGAATGTACATGTGTCTAAGAGGACATAAAATGTTAACCCTTATGTACATCCTATCAACGTCAATTAATACTCTCCCAATGGTTTACATCATCATGTGTGCAACATAAGAATCTTTAATCTTCACCTCTCTTGTTTTCCTACATATTCATAAAAAATCAGCAAGCACATGGATCTGGCATGTGAAGGTGTGCATGAAGGGGTCTATTTAGATAATAAACTACAATTATGAACCATCACATCTTGATTATAATAATCATTCATCTTTTGGTGGTGAGAAAAATCAAGGAAATTATAAGGGAGGAGTAGAGTCTGATGTAGGGAATAAGTATATACCTTTTTTATTGGCCTTGTATTTAAAGCTATTGTATCTAATTGATATTCTATTATAATAAAACAAGACAAAATAAACCAAGCCAAACCAAGCCAATCTATGGGAAATATAGGCATACTGAGTTTGGAGTTATTTAAGGTATTTATGGTGTGGTCAATTCCATGCCACTATGCCACCCCATCCTAGAATTTATAATAATTATACATTAGATGCCTCAATAAGACTAAAAAATAATTTAAAGACCCAAACCAATTCCTCTTCACATGGTTATTTGGGAATAATAGCATAGGGTTTCTTCATCTATAACTTTTTATGAATTCAGTGTTGGCATAATTACAACAAGAAAGTGATGAGCAGGGAGCTTCCTAAAATGACTCTAGAGGGAGGTTTGCCTAGTGGCTTGATGAAATTTTGTAGCATGTATTTCTTGGATGTCTCTGATAATGGTCTTTTAAGGAAAATCCCTTAGGATCTTTACAAATGGCTTCCCTTTTTTATGTAACTAAATCTTTATGAAAACTTGTTCATAAAACTGACTCCCAACTAGCTCGCTAATTGAACTAATTTTAATCTCCTTCATCTCAATGGCAACCAACTTAGTGTCCCAATGAGATGGGAATTAACATGTTCAAGCACTTTAATGACTTTAATTTTTTAGATAATCTGATTATAGAGCAAATACCTAATAAGTGGGCCTTTAATACCAGTAACCTTTTTAGGAATTTCCCACTAAGGAGACCTTATACACAATAATAAATGTGTTGATAAATACCTTATTTGATTGAAACACTTATTTACTCATTGAATCCCTTATATACCTCAATAACACTGGGCAAGTTCAACCTTGAGTTATCCACTAGAAGATTCCTTCATGGGTAACTTCAAGGTCTTTCCAAGGAGGTCCTATGAAGATATTAAAATTGTATATAACATCAGGCATGTTTAACCTCAAGGTATCCACTAGAATATTCTTTTGAGGGCCTTTTAATACCTTCATGGGTAACTTGAAGGTATCTCTTAGGAGATACCTTGAATATATTACAAGGAACTTTAAGGTAAAGGAAAATTCCACTTGTACAATGTAGTAATTATTTAGATCTAAAACTATGAAAATAACCTCATTCCTTACCAAAATAAATCATGGGTGATCTACTTTATTCAAATTTCTTAGATTCTCTATTTTGTAAAGTTTCACTACAAGAAGTTTCCTATTAGGATATTTCATGTTGAGAATGGGACTGAGAATGGTTTGTATGTCATGTTCACTATGGAAGTAGAAAAGATGTATAGATGCATTCAAAATTCAACCTTGAGTATGCTTGAGGGTACAAGTGATCACATCCATATCACCATCATAATAGTTAGTACTAAAACTAAGGCCCAGCCTAAGGTTGTATCCTTATGACAATGCTTTTATAAATTTCTAACCTTATTAAACTATAAATAAATTAAGTATTACCATGTAAAATGCAAACATTGAGAATAAACTCATCAACAACTCAATAAACATTGAGACTAAATTAAATGGGGGGGGCTCACGTCTATGTGGCCCCCCTAAAACCTAGCTTGGGCTCGCATCTGCAAGAGCAATGTTCCTAAAAGTCCATGGTTCTTGGGTCTAAATCCATGAACTAGGTACCATATCCATGCATTGGTTAGGACCGAGGGCAGTCAAAATGGTAACATGGTAGAGGCTATGAGAAATGTGTGTGCCATGCTTGGGGATGTTAGGCAGCTACAAATTATTGATGAGGATGAGCTCTATGCATTTGCTTAGCAAATGGTAGCGCCATTTGAGTTGGTGAAGATGATGAAGTAGCTTGGTAGGCTATCAGTTTTGGTAAACCCTTATGGGGCAGGCTACAAAAGCAAGGTCTTCTATGGCTTGGTCTTAAAGGCCTCTATATCAGGGGTGGATCTGCCCATGCCGTGTTGGTGCTAAGGGAGAATGGTGTGTCAGATGCTGTGGGAATCAATCAATGGTCTTGTAAAGGAAAATTTTGGCAGTTACCATTTGCAAGCAACTCCTTTGACATTATGTTTTGGGGGTTGTTGAATCAAACCTAGGCACCTGATTTATTCATTTTGGTGATGGAATGCATGCTCAATCCTAGTGGGGTCACCTAGTTTCATGAAGATGTTGATTAAGGATGCTAGGATTGTAGGCAGTGCATTTTTAGGGTTTGAGGGCATGGTGGAGTATGGCCTTTTTCTTGATATGGATATGGCTATCATTATTGCTGGATCTGATGGTGTCTCCATCAAATCAAAGTGACAGAGAAACCAAAGGTATTTTGTGGATCTTTAATGTCATGGTAAATGCTTATGTGTCATAATTGCAATGGCAACTTGTATTATTGGTTAAGGAAGAATGCTAAAGAGAAATATTTTTTCGCATTCTTTTCGCTATGTTATAAGCTCAGGTTCTAAAACTTTGTCTTGATGAGGTTTCAAGTCCTTGTAAAACCTAGGTACTTTTATTGGACTATGTGGTTTCAAGTCCTTGTAAAACCTGATGTTGATACTATTCTTCAGTAGCTTTTAGGAATGCTTTTCCTAGTGGTTGTTAATGTTTTATCTTTCTTGATTTTGTTAAAGAGTTTTGGTGTCCCTTCAAAACTTTCTTTTACCTTAATCTAAAACATGCAAAGTTGTTAAACTATTTTGAGGTGGAAAGTGTATGTGCAGAGTAGGACCTAAAATTCATGCTCTTATGTATGTATGATTAGCATCAATGCACACTCTCCCAATGGTTTAGATCCTCATGTGTACAACATAAAAGTCTTCAATCTTCATGTCTCTTGTTTTTTTAAACATATTAGTTGTAAGAAAATCAGCATGCACATGGATTTGGCATTTGAATGCATACATGAAGTGATGTACTAAGATAATAAGGTAGACTTCTAATGCTCACATCCCATTGATAATAATAATTCATTTGTTTGTAGTGAGAAAAGTCATGGAAAATTGTAGGGGAGGCATGGAATATAATGTAGGTAATAAGTAAATCCATTTTCTATTGGCCTTGTATTTGAATCCACTCTATCACATCGATATCCTCTTATATAAACTAAGCCAACCCAAACTGATCCAAACCAATCCAAGCCATAAGAAACATAGGCATGCTAAGTTTGGTGTTATTTGAGGTATTTATGGTGTGGTAAATTTGATGACATTATGTCACCCCCATCCTAGAGTGTGTAATATTTATACATTACATGCCTCAATGAGACTAGAATAAAATTTAAAGAACCAAACCAATTCCTCTACATGTGGTGGTTTGCGAATAGTAGCACATGTTTCATCTAAAACTTTGTGGAAATTTAGTGTTGGGACAATGACAATGGGAAAATGTTGATCATTAAGCTCCATGGAATGACTTTAGAAGGAGGTTTCCCTAGTGACTTTAGGAACTATGTTAGAATTTCTTACTTGGATGTGTCTAGTAATAGTCTTTCAAGGCAAATTCCTAAGGATATTTGTAAATAGATTCCCTTTTGTGTATAATTAGATATTTTAAACAACTACTTCACATGACCCAATCCAAAATAGATCACTAACTTCACCTATATTAATCCCCTTCATCTCAATGGAAACCAACTTAGTGTCCTGATGATAGGTGAATTAACACAGCTTGAGCACTTGAATGACTTCATTTTTTGAGATAATGTGTGTATAGGGAAAATACCCACTAAGTGGGCCTTTAATAACACTAACCTTTTGTGAAATAAACCACACCAAGGAGACCTTATAAATAATAATCAATGTGTTGATAACTAATTTATCTTATTGAAACACCTATTTACTCATGGAATCCCTTATACACCTCAATAACACTAGGCAAGTTCAACATTAAGGTATTCACTAGGATATTCCTTCAAGGATAATGTAATACCTTCATGGGTAACTTGAAAGTATCTCCTAAGAGATACGTTTAAGATATCACAAACCTTAATAACACTGAGCAAGTTCAACCTTGGGTATCCATTAGGAGATTTCTTAAGATCCTTTTAATACCTTCATTGGTAACTCGAAGGTATATCCTAGGAAATACCTTCAAGATATTACCAAGACCTTCAAGGTAAAGGAAAATTCCACTCATAAAATGTGGTAAGGTGATCACAGCTATACATCCCTCATAGAAGTTGGTACTACTACTGAGGTGCATCATAGTTTTGCATCCTTACAATACTTTTTGCAAAAATCTCAAACTTTTTTAAACTACAAGAAAATTAATTACTACCACATAATAGAGAAAATTATTAAACTATTTTGAGGTAGAAAGTTTATATGCATAGGTGGACCTAAAATGCATAATTTTATGTATAGCCTATCATCATTAATGTGAATTATCACAATTATTAAAAGTCCCTTCAAGTTATCAAGTTATCATGCAATAGTGTTTTTAAGGTGAAGGAAAATTCTACTCAATTTCATGTTAAAGGTATCTACTAGGAGATACCTTCAACATTCCTTTTAATGTATGACACCACCCTTCAAGGCATATACTACAATATTCCTTCAAGGCATATACTATGATATTCCTTCAAGGTCCTTAAGATACACTTGTAATAACATCATGGTTAACTTGAAGGTATCTTCTAGGAGATACCTTGTATGGAAAATTCACTCTTGTGCATGTTTGAAAGGTATCGCCTAGGGGATACCTTGAAGGTATCTATAGATGAACATTTTGACACATATTATAAACATACGTCACCCTCATCTTTATCCTTTTAAATAAAATTTTGTGGATTCCTTTGCCTATAATATTATATTATCTAGTGCCTAATATGTTAGAAATTTAAAATCAACGTTCAGGCCATCCCATTTGAATTATTTTTACATCTCTCTACATATAATTTATTTTCAATTTGGTCACTATTAGTTTAAGTGTGAGTTGGTGTATATATTATGAATATCTAATATGTATTTTTTATTATAGTTTATAATTCAAATTTTTTGATATACAATTAATCACTACTTAATCATATATAATAGCATTAACCAATGCAATGTACAACTTATATTTTTACAAAAGATCAATATTTACATCATTTCAATTACTTTGTAAAATGTATTTGGGCAAGAAAGGAATTCCCACACTTAAAAGGTATAATAAGGCCTCACTACAAGATAGTTTGGATATAGTACCATTTAAACTACCAAAACTAAAATTAATTCCATATCACCATCTTCCATTTTATGGTGGTGACAAATTTACTCTTGTTGATTGGTATTTTGAGTTATTTAGTCTACCAAATATTCATGCAAATATTTACTTGTTTAGCACTATATCAAGAAAAGAATCTTCTTCTTGGATTGGAATAATACTTACCTATGATAAGTATGAACTTCAAGATGCCCTTCAATTCGGATTAGAAGTATGTAATAGAGAAGATGGAATTATCTATCATGTTATAACTAATTTAAATAAATTTACATCTAGTAAAATGGAATTGATATAAAATAATTTTTCTCCTTCTTATGAAATATTTGGGTTTCATTTGAATAGATATGACAACATTAAAATGTCTAGGCTGATAGATAGAGATAATTGGTCATTATAATAAAAAATATGTTGAAATAAAAACATGAAAAAGGGCCAACAACTTCTACTTTCCACCATGTAAACATCTATTTAAGATACCTGTAGTCAGGACAAAAAATACGTTGAAGAAAACAAGAAAAGAAAAGGAAACATATTTCTATGTAAATTTGAAAGAGTCTATAAAATTACTCAAACTAGTGGATAAAAATAAGATCAAATAAAATATTGATACACTTTTATTGTCACAAAATTTTTATCAGACACACAATGAATTCTCTACATGGTATATTTCCTCTACTAATTATGCCTTGAACATTTTTGTAGAGCTTTATGAATTGGGGGATACTAGTATCAAAAATAAGAAATCTAAATAAGAGAGGAATGAATGATATAATTCATTCATTTTTAAAACATAATTAGGTTTCAATGAATGATGCTTTGTTAATTCCTTTTGATCTAAATAATCCTTAATGTATTATCAAATTAAAAGAAGTCCTAGAGGATATGATGGAGAAAAAAACTATAAGGTTCAAAATTGTAGATGGCCAACACGTAATTACATCATAACACAAAATTATTTTAAAGGAGGAATATAATTCACATCATTGAGAAATAAATTTTCTATTATAAGGGCAAGATTTTTGAGAGATTATACTCCATTCCATATTGTGCACAAAATATGTAACCAATATAATGAAGCCAATGAAATAATTTATAAGGATTCCTTTTTAGAAAGAGTTTGATCTACATGTTAGCTTATCCAATCGGGAGGTTGAAATAATATTTAAATAAAGGAAAAAATGGAAGAAATACATGAACAAGATAGAAACTTGTTCACACAAATGAATTATTTATCAAAACAACTAGAGGAGAGAAAATGTCTTCTTTTCATGGAATAATCCATTTGAGATTGTTTTGATAAGGCAATTGATTTTTCTAAAAGTGGTACTCTATTTAGTTTAGATAAAAAAATATTTAAATCTAATTGGTACAATAGTACTTAGAAATATTTAATGGATTTTAGACAAACAAAAAATAGAACTAGTAGATTTATTGGAAAAAGGGTCTATTTCCTTCTTGAAAACCCCTCGGTAAAACAACATGGATACTTGGTGAAAAAAGGTAAAGTTGGAAAGTAACATATTATCAAAAATTGTAGATTATTTAAGTAACCATGATTTGACACTTACACTAGAAAAAACAATCACACCTAAAGTGGTAATGGAGTATTATACAATTTCTATGAAAAGATTTGATGATTTGTCCTGAATGAAGGTTTTACAAAAAAATTAAAAAATATGGGAAGCATTATCTCCATTTTCAATAAATATTTTGAGAAAATATCTGCATATTGATGGGGTTCATCTTCCTAGGATAGATACAAAAATATCCAGCTGGCATTATGTCCCCCATGTCTTTGGCCATCCATTTAAGAATATTTTAGTGAAATGTTAATTGTTGGTGTAAATTTTGATTTAAATATTATTGATCTGTTGAATCTCATTGAATTTTTTAAGGAAGAAAAACTTCTCTTATTTCTTCAAGCATTTATTGATAAAGTTAGTTTTGGGGATTTCAATATATTCTTTATTCAAAAACATGAAATTTTTTCAAGCATTCAAAACTCTCTCAAGAATTTGTGTTGGTTATTTCCATTACATGCAAAAAATTGGTGTCATAATTTAGGCTCCATATAGTTATGAGTTTAATTGAAATCATATTATAGCTATCAATGTTTCTCAAGATCCCACTAATTTTTAGCTTGGATATTTCACCCTCTATTCATAAAAAAATAAATTAAAGGAAGATGTTGACATCAATTGATTTAAGAGTTTTAGGTTCCCCAAGCCCTAACATAAATATCTCCTATTGTCTGTAGGAATTGATCTTGCTTGGATTAATGGACATGCTTTTGGGATGATCATGGTTTGACGCCCTTCTAATGTTGATATATATTTTTTATTGTGTTATAGGATCAATGTAATATCATTTAGGAATACACATGTTTAATTTTTTCATACTTTAATGTTAAATTGATCTTTACTAATCCCTTAATTTAAGATTAATTGGATCCATTTTTAAAGCATGTCTAATGTTTTAACCTAGGTCCCCTTTTGAATTAAATTCAAACTTACATGGGAATAATTATCCATGCTATATACTTATATTAAAAACTCTAATCTATGTATCTTTTATATCCCATGACCCCTTGGTTTATTTTACTATTAACATGGTCTAACTAATGCAGGGCCCCCTTTATTATCCTAAACTTAGCCTAAAGTTTTCAGTTACATTTATGAAATAAAAGTCTTTGGATAAACATTATGCCATGTATTCTATTCATAGGGTCTCTTTTTTTATTATGTTCCTAGATTAGGTTGAAAACTCTATGCTATGTCTCTTTTATTTCATGGGGTCCCATCTATTATGCTCAAAGTTTAGCTTAAATATTCTTAGCCTAAGGTCTTAATTCACGTTTAATTAACACTAAAAAAACCATAGTTTGAAAACTTTATGCTAATTTTTATATGTTTCTTGAACCTTAATTAAACATTATTCATATTTTTAGGATATAAAATCCTTGTTTTCCAACACGAAAATGATCTGACAGTGTATACCAAGATAAGGTTTCAACAAATTCTAGGACAAGCGAGGTGGTGATAGGTATCACCATTTCATTAAAATGATATCGAGTAGCCAATGGTGGTGTAACTCTTAGATCAAGATATAATGGATTGAATTTTCTCATATATAATTGATCAAATGGGATGAGATCGAGTTGGACTTTTTTACAATCTACAAAAATCCTAGAGGATTGCCATGTGGAACAACCTTAGAGCCTGGTATAAATTAAAGCCAATGCATCTTCCAAAATCAATGACACATGTTTATTCACCCTAGAGAAATACAATAATGCATGATTGATGTGTAATTTTAAACATAACTTAGATAAACTAATATAATGACACATGTCATAACCATAGGAAAAATGACTAAGATAACCAATGGCATTCAAATCCTAAGATTGAGATCAACAGTCTACACCAATAGATGTAAGGATAATCTGATGGAGAAAGGTGAAAGAAGGATTTTAAAAGAGGCAACAACCATTATGTGAACATTGATGAGAATTTTTTCTAGGATAGTGCTACAAGGATGCCACACAGGTGCTATGATGATGCCACATAAGCAAAAAAGAAATATGAACTAATGAACTAGTGGACCTATAAAAAAGAAATTAAAAATACATTATATAAATCATAATTCTCACTTAATTCTAAATTATAATACCATTTAATCACTATAAAATCTTTAGAAAAGCCTAAATTTGACCATATGATCATAATAAATCAAGCCTAATAAATTGAAATATCACCAGTGTGAGTATAATTCAATTTAGAATTAGACTATAGACCAATAGTGAGAAATTTAATATAAGTTATTGACCATGTGTATTTCTTGAAATAGATTGTCTATGGACCAGTCTATTAAAAGTAAAAGGTCATTTGTTTTATAATTCAATAGAATGGACACCTGTCTTATACACTTATACAAATGTAACTAGATGAGACTGACCAACATAATACCTTGATCTAATATAGAAGGGGTATTATTGATTATCAAAAATTGGGGAGTTATTAGAGCCAAAATTACTTTTTAAACTTGGAGCAAATAATACAAGCAAGGAATTCTACAAAGATTATCTAGTATTTATATGTGTGTTTGCTATCATGGTTTCTCTCTCATTTTCTTGTTCTTGTTGAAATATTTGAATGTTATTATGAATTCTTAGCATGGATATTTAATTGTAGAGTTTTTAACTTGTGATAATGATAGTTTAAATTAAATTTATTAGGGTCATTTCATTTTATTTTCTCTTATTATATTTGGGTTAATGTTGTTTTCTTACAAGGGTAAAATATTTAAAGTGAATTTGGTTCTTATTTGTATTGTTTCCGTCTTCTTTAGAATCATGATTGATGTGTTATAGGATTCAAGCCTATGCTAAGTCATGTCACATATTAATTAAGTGCATGTCTAGATGAAATATGAACTTTTTCATGATGTTTGGAATGAAGATCAACAACATTTCTTTCTAACCTACCCTTCATTTTTTTTAAATCAGATCACCTTAATTTAATTTTCAATGTAAATATACCTCTTAAATTATTATTTACATTAATTATTGAGAATAATTTTCTTTTATTAGAATAGATAATCCATACTTTTCATATATCTACTATTTGGACATGGTGGCTCCAAACCAGTAATCATTAAAAATATTGTGAAACAGTCCACTTGATTTGCCTCTATTCCATCAATAGATAACAAGACTATCATAACCTATAAATATTACACTAAATTATTTTAATTATAAAATTAGAAGTGATATTTAAATAATCTAAGAACCTATGATACACATTAAGGCATCAACAGGTAGAGCTTTATTGGTGTTAGAAGGAGGGCCAAGCACATCTTTGTGAATTTATAGAATCTTAACTAATTTTGGTTTGTTTTGATCAAAGATTGGTGTATTCATTACATATTTGTGTGATCCTTGGCTCAATTGTGTAAAAATAATTAGTATTTATGGTTTTAGACTAGTCTTTAAGCTTCCTTTAGCCAAATATCGATATTCTTTGAAGATCCATGGATATTCATGTGAAATTAGTTCATGGTTTGTGTATTCCCCATGTTTAAGGTTAGTAATAGAAAGTATTTACAAATATTTATTGGATTTTTTAATATTTTATTTTATTTAAACTTAATGGTGTAAATATCCATCTCATTCATTAGTCTAGATGTATATTTGAGCTTATTTAGTTAAATATAGTCATGTTTTACATGTATTTGTGCAAAATTGGCCTAACATGCACACTTAATCATTTTACATTGAAAATATTAGTTGATGCATCATATTTTGATAGGTTTCAAGGTCAAAATCTAGAATTTCTAAAAGTTAGACAAAGGTGAGCATAAACTTTCAAGGTCTCAACCAACTTAACCAAGTCAAGGTGCTCATGCATTTAAGGTATGGTTTGGCTAGGTTGTTCCTCAATCAATGTGCTAGGTATAGTACATGATCTTCCTTAAAATATTGAAAGGTATTTTCTTTATTTTAGGCCTAACAATGTTATCACTACTAAATAACATATTAAATCATTCAAGGCTACTTTGAGATTATTAAATGTAGTTCATGAAGATGTATTGTGTAGATTCTTCCCATTAAATTTTAGAGATGTATATGATTGGTTTCACAACCTACCTAATAATTAAATTTCTAGTTGAAATAAAATTAATAATATCTTCACTGATCAATTTATAAAAATTATCAGTCCATACACCCTTTACCAACAATTCATAGTTCATCACAATTAAGAGGGACTTCAATGAGACCATAAGAGCCTTTAATGATAGGTTCTAAAATATGTTTAGTAGGACCATGGACCCATATAAACCAGATATTAATTTGTATTTAGAGATCTATATGGATGACTTAGACCCCACAACCTTCATGTTCTTGAAAAGATCTGCAAATGTCATCAATACATTAGCAATCACTTATGCTGAAGATATGATCATTAATGATGTGATGTAACCCTAAGGTTAAATGTCATACTCCACCCATAATACCAATAATAATATACCTACTCTAAACCAACTTTGAGCTTAGAACCAATTTCTATTGATTCATCCCTATCCTAGCCAAAACCTAGGGTTATTGAATAACATTACTAGTGGGCTTTATCCACAAAATCATAGAACTCTAATTCCCATAGATAGTAGTAATTTTCTAGTTCATAAGACTAAGACACCATAAAATTCAAAGGACTTGATATTCAAAAAGGTCTAAAAACTGAGCACTAACATTCTTCAGTTACAAAAACAAGTAGAAAATATAGGGGGGATCCAATAAGAACTATGATTTTCAAATGTTTGATAGGCCTCCAAACAAGTTTCATGATGACAACAATAATGGATCATCTTAAAAAATACAAATTAATTTATATGATATGGATTTGGTTGATCATTGAAATCTTTTGAAGCATCTCAAGGTGAAAGGGTTATAACTAAAATTATGCCTAATTAAGACAATATTATAGGGACATCTGGATTTGCAAGGAAATCTCAATGTTTTATGATATAGGCTTTTGATTTTCCATTTTAAGAGGAAATTGAAACTAGAAATACTTTCGAAGAAGGAAAAACTCTTCAAGATGAGCAACCCCATAAACATGATCAAATACAAGTTGACTTCTCTTCTAAAGATAACTATAAGGACACTTCATTTTAAGTCACTAATGGAATAAAATATATTCTTGAATAAGATGACCATGTGTATAAATTATGCCAAGATTTTTTGAAATAAATTGAGGTTTCTTAAGAAGGAAATGATGTCCTGAAAATCCTAAAACTAGATTAGCTAGAACTTAATCTAGTAGAAGAGTTACTTTCCTCACTGAGGATAAACATGAAGTGGGTAAAATAGATCAAGAGTTATCATATGACATCATCAAAGGGTCAGGATTAGAGGACCAACATGTTTTTGATGGTGAGATTCTAGATGAGCATCATTAAGTTGGTCAGGATGAAGAATCCTTTTAGGATGACCTGCAAGATTTTTATACAAAAACTCGTAGTCAATCTCCACCTTAGAAAGAACCTAATGAAAACATTGGTCTAAGGATTCTATCCAAACTACCATTATTGAGTGAAGATTATATAAAACACTATCTATCTATGGGTGAAGAAAAACTAACACTCTTACTTCATAGTAAAAGAATTTGGGATGAATATGATTGTATTTAGAACCCATATATTCAACCTATATATTCGACAATGGAATTAGAAAACCAAGCTACATCACCTAGAACACACAATCATGAAAGTGTTCCTATCCACATTAAAGGGTTGATGAATGGAAATAATCATGCCTTAAGATTCCATGGTATGATAAATCACTTTCCATTTGATCCTAAAGGTAGGTTTTTTATGCAGTCCATATAGGGCTTAGATTAATCTATTTCTTATTATTTCGATCCTATCCCTTATTTTTATGTAGTACATATACATATTTTTTACTTCCTCTTTATTTTTTCCTTGATTCTAATAAGTATTTTGGATAGCCCTCAGTTCAAGCTTCACCTAATTACATAGGAACTTCATAAGTTCAAGAATGGAAGTATGAACCTTGACCAAGTATTGAACCTAGATTTAAAATGCAAGTTGTAAGTTATAGTTTGGAGGAACTGGTAAGGACTAGTGGGTTGATTAACTATTCCATAATATCTTAAACATTATTTTGATATAAACTTGGATTTAATGAGAATTACACACGTGGGATGAATGTTTAAACTATTAGGACACAACCATGTTTACACTTAACAAACATTACTACCTGGGACAAAGGTTTTAAAAATAGATAATTTTATGAAGATCAAACATTTGACCAAATCCTTAAACTTGGCTAACTTAGTTTCCAAACTTTGCTGGAAAGCCAAGAATGACCTAAGCTTTCTAGGTTCCCTAAGCCCTAACTTCAATATTTCATGTTGTCTGTAGGAACTGATCTCACTTGGATTAATGGACATGTTTTTGGGATGATCATGGATTTATCCCCTTATAATTTTGCTAAAAATTGTTGCTTATGTTTTAGTATCAATGATATATCATTTGCGAATAAATATGTTTAATGTTTTTTTACTTCAATGTTAAATTGATCTTTATTAAGTCATTGGTTCAATATTAATTGGATCCATTCTTAATCCATGTCTAATTTTTTAACCCATGTCCCCTTTTGAATTAAATTTAAACTTGCATGGGAATAATTATCCATGATATATACTTAGCTTAAAAACTCTATGTTATGTCTCTTTTATATCTTGTGACCCCTTAGTCTATTTTACTATTAACATGGTCTAACTAATTTAGGGACCCCTTTATTATCCTAGACTAAGCCTAATGTTTTAAATTTCATTTATGCATTAAAAACCTTAGGCTAAACCTTATTCCATGTATTATATTCACATATTCCTTTTTTATTATGTTCTAAGCTTAGGTTAAAAACTCTATGATATGTTTCTTTTATTTCATGTGGTCCCCTTTATTATGCTCAAATCTTAGCTTAAATGTTCTCATCCTAATGTATTAATTCATGTTTATTTTTACATTAAATAAAACCATAGTATGAAAATTTTATGTTAAGTTTTATATGTTCCTCAATCCTTACTTAAACATTGTGCATATCTACAGGATCTATGATCCACATTTGATTGCTCAAAAATGATTTGATGGTATGTACTAAGCCAAGGTTTTAACAAAACTATAGGATATGCAAGGTGGTGACATGTGTCACCATTTCAATAAAATTATATTGAGAAGCCAATGGTGGTTCACCTCTCAGATGAAGGTCTAATAGAGCACATTTTCCTAGATAGAATTTATTAAATAGGGCAAGATCGAGTTGGAATTTTCAATGACATATAAAACTCCCATATGACTATCAAGTGGTATAACCTAAGATCCTATTATATATTAAATCCCAAGAATATTCCATGATCAACAACATGCATTTCTTTCCCAAGAGAGATCCAATAGTGTATGATTGATGTAAAATTTTCAACATAGCTTAGAGAAAATATGGTAATGACACATGTCATAACCATGGGAAACATAACCAAGACATCCAATCACATTCAAATCCTATGATTGACATCAATGACATGTCCCAATCTATTCAAGGCTAATATAATGGTATGAGGTGAAGGGAAGATTTTAAAAAGGTAGTGGTCATTGTTTAAACATTGATGAGTAGTTTTACCATGAAAGTGCCGCAAGGATGCCGCGTAAGTGCCGCAAGGATGCCACGTAAGTGCCATGACAATGACGCGTAAGTAAAAAAGTAACAATAACTAAATATCTAATATACCCATGAAATAAAAATAAAAATATATGATCTAAGGAATAATACTCACTTAAGTACAAATGTTGCCACCATTTAAGTTCTATAAATCTTTAGAAAAGCCTCAATTTGACCCTATGATATCCAATAATCAAGCCTAAGAAATTAAACTATCACCAATGTGAGAATAATTCAATTTAGAATTAGACTATAGACCACTAGTGAGTAATTTAATATAAGTTCATGCCTATGTGAAATTTGTGAAATAGATTCTCTATAGACTAGTCCATTAAAAGGAAAAGGTCATTTATTTTATAATTCAATAGAAAGGACGCATGTACTATACACTTGTACAAATGTAATTGGACGAGACTGACCAACATACTTCCTTGATGTGATATAAAAGTAGTATTGTTCATTGTCAAAAAATGGGGTGTTATTATATAAAAATTTACTTCGTAAACTTGGAGCAAACAATGAAAGCAAGGAATTTTGCAAAGATTGTCCAATATTTGTCTATGTGTTTGTTATCATAGATTATCTCTCATTTCCTTATTCTTATTTCTATATTTAAATGGTTATTATGAATTATTGGTGTGCATATTTAAATATAGAGTTGTTAACTTGTGCCAATTCTAGGTTAACTAAAAGTTCTTAGGTTCATTTTGTTTTCTTTATTCTTATTAAATTTAGGATAATATTATTTCCTTGTAGGGTTAAAATATTTAAAGTGAATCTAGTTATTATTTTCATTATTTATATCTTCCTTAGAAGCTTTCTAGATGTGTGATAGGATTTGATCCTATGATATTTCATACGACATATTGGTTAAGTGCATGTCTAGATGAAATATGAACTTTGTCATGATATTTGGAATGAAGATAAATAACATTTATTTTTTCCCTACCCTTCATTTTTCTTCTTTTTTTAACCAAATCAAATTAGTTTAAATTTCATTATAAATATCCATTTTAGATTAGTCTTTAGATTAGTCCTTGATCATAATTAACTATTCTTAGCATAGATACTCCATACTTTGAATAGAACTACTATTTTTCCATGGTGGATCCCAAACACCAAAAATTAATAATATTGTGAAATGGTGGACATACTTTACCTATATTCCATTGATAAATAACATGTTTATCATAACGTATAACTCATGCACTGAATTCTATGAATTCTAAAATGAGAAGTATTATTTAAACACTTGTAATACATATTAAGGCATCAACCACTAATCATTCATGCCATGGGTTACACAAGTTTAAATTCCATGCTTGTTTGGGGGAAAATATATTCTAAGACCTTAAATATAAACATGAAAAATTTGGATGAAGTTATTTTTAAAGGGACCTTTGGAGATGATTTTTCATTTTCCAACATGGTGTTCATTGATTTTAATTCTTTACATTTTGTTAAAAATAAAAAATAAAACATGACTTATGTTATGTCAAATATATATACTCTAAATGGAAGTCACAAAGATGGAAAGGATTTCTATCACAACATTCTTTGGAGAAAGCAAAAAATCCATGCTAGCAACTGTGAACCATTATTTAGAAGGATGTAACTTTACCATATGATTATTTTAAGTGATTTTATTTATTATTAAATACAATTATAGTAATAAACATTATCATTAATTTCATATGAATCAATTCTAAATTATTTCAAATATAGTTCAATTTATTTCAAATTTATTGATTTTAATTTGGGAATACTTTTATCTCGTTAAGTGTAATTTGATTTATACTTGGAGATGCCTTGAAAGTATTCAATCAAGTCCAAGTTTCAAATGTATTCCCCTTACAAGTTAAAACTCCATCATTTTATATTGAAATTTCCCAAGTTGATCAATTAGTATATTGACACCGGTCCATGAAGATCTTTCCAATAAACAATAAACAATTCTCAAATTGATCTCTCATTAATTTTTTTTCCAATGTCAAGTTACCTTGGACTCATGAAAACCTTAAAAATCTAATGAGAATGTATTTTTAGCCCCTATGTTTCCTTGGTTCTAAAATTGAATGGTTATTCGTCAAACCTCATGCATTCTTTATGACTAAGCAACCTTGACAAACATCAAATGAGATTCTATTAGTAGATGAACTAACTTATTATTATGGTTTCATCCATAATTTGCCTAGTAAAACAATGCCATGTGTCCTAGCAATGGAAGCTATGTCAAAGGATCAATGATCGGTCAGAAGGCCCAGAAGCGTGCCATGTGTTTGAAATAGTTTAATTTATTCAAAATGGTATATGCCCAACTAGTTTTAAATAATCTAGTTTATTTGGAATATATAAAACATATTTATGGATAAACTATTCTCCACTCAACTTTAGTGATTATAAGTCTAAATAATTCAAAATATTACAATTTAATTGAAATGATCTATGATAAAATGGTTTGAAATAGTCTAATTTATTTTTGGAGAAAATTTTCGTCACTCAAATTTAGTGGGTATAAGTCTATATTATTCGATACATCCCAATTTATTCAAATTTATGTGTGCCCAAATGCTTTAAAATAGTCTAATTTATTTGGAATATAAAAAATTCCTTTTTAGAAAAAAATCTTTTCAGTCCACTTTAGTGCGTATAAGTCCACATTATTTGAAATATCTTAATTTATTCAAAATGATCTATGCCCAAATGGTTTGAAATAGTTCAATTTATTTGGAGTATAGAAAATTTATTTTTGTTGAAATTTTTCTCCACTCCACTTTAGTAGGTATAATTCCAAATTATTTGAAATAGTCCAATTCATTGAAAATGATATATGCTCAAATGGTTTGAAATGGTATAATTTATTTGGAATATAAGAAAATAATTTTTGGATAAAATTTTTTCCACTCTACTTTAGTGGGTATAAGTCAAAATTATTCAATATAATCCTTGATATCCCTATTTTAGATTTACCATATTTTATAAATATTTTTATGGTGGGTTATTATGATTCACATGAGGGTTTTGGTGTTGTAATGAGTCATCAAGGGAGGCTAGTAACATATTATAGGAGAAAATTGAATGAGGTATGAAATTCATATTCTACATATGATCTTGAATTTTATTCCATTGAAAAATAAATGAGACATTGGATACATTAGTTGGTGCCTAAGGATTTGATTTATTTATTGGAAATGAATATTTAAGGTATGTGAAGACTCAAGAGAAATTATGTATCAGACATCTAAACTGTATTCTTTTATTTTTAGGGGTATAATTTTTCACAAATCGTAAATCAATTAGTAAAATCAAGTAGAAAATTCTTTGACTAGTCATTTTAACTACTATGTTAAATAAAGTAATTAGATTTCAGAGTATTAAGGACTTGAATGATTCTCATCAAGAATGTGGAGAATATATTAAACAATGTAGGAATACATTAGTAGGTGAGATATTTACTATTCATGATGATTATCTTAAGTAGTATGGTTTAATATATAATGGAAAATAATTATATAATCCAATTGTATGTATGAGAGAAACTATTGTGAAAAACTAATAATGGTGGTTTGTGTGGATATTTTGGTAAATATAAGACAATATTTTTGGTGGAAAATTTACAT
>JARHVA010003983.1:1205000-1285000 GCA_037957365.1 Torreya grandis
ATAATGGATGATTTATTGTAAAAATCCTAATACTCTTATAGATGAAATTTGAGATTTATATGCATCTAATAATGTAAATTCAAACCCAAATATCAAACAACTAGGTAAAGTGATAGATCCATTAGAACCTAATACTAATTAATGAATTCACAATTCAAAACAACATTACAATTATAAATATAAATTATCTACAACATGATTAAATAGAATTAAAATAAAAGTATTCGGATATAGATTACCTTGACTTAGATTTTTGACATGGATTCTTGATCAAAGGATTATTGATGAAAGATTAGATTGGCATGGATTTGCTATGAATATTCTAGTTAGCTAAAATGGAGGAGTGGCCTTGTTTAAATATAGTAAGGATGGAATCACCAATGGTGGATATTATATGGGGGATTAAATATGGATTAGGTGAGTGATTAGGGACTAGGGGAGTAGTAGAGCCTATGGAGTAGGCTAGTAGGTGGGTAGGTGAGCCATGGGAATTTAAATTTCCCAAATAATATATAAATGGGGTTATATTAAGGTAATGGGGATTTAGGATGATTAATAATGAAGTGGGATAGAATAATGTTAGTGGATGAAGAAACAATTGAAGGGGGATATTTAGATGAATGGTTAGGAAAGGGGGGATAAATTAGAGTAAAATGGGATGAGCAAAATTAGTGTCAACTAATAGTAATATAGTGATGATAATGTAGGTGAGTGAATTTAGGTGAATACACTTTTACCCTATTTTAAAAGGAATCATGAGTGGATGAAGTAAAAGGAGTAATGGTTTTTTAAATAAAAACCATGTCATTGATGGACATTAATAGATGTGATGTTAGGGGATATGATTCCCCCTCGAGGGGACATGTGGGGAAGAATGAAATGAATGGACACTCTTAATAAGAAAGGATGGGTGTGATGATATGGATAGACAATGGAATGGGATGCTCAAATTAGGATAGAATATGAATAAGATGAATTTAACTTGAGTAATGAGCTATAAATTGATGATTCCCCTAGTAAAGACATATGCACAGGGAGAAACAATAATGGGTATTATAGTTGTCAACATATCCCAAGGGGGATTCAACTATAACATGATGATTATAAGATTAAAATTATATATCCCAAGAAAATATGCATGCAATGGAGAAATTTAATATAAGATGAGAATAATTTTATAAGATTAATGATGGGTGTAGCTCAAAGCTAAAGATGACTAATCTGATGAAGAGGATAAGAGAGAAGGAATGATGTGGTCAAGTAACCAAAATACTAAGAGATAAGGATGGATGATAGAGATAGTGTCCAATCTATCCTTGGGCATTGAAACATGTCAAAGTACTATCTACATAGTTTTAAAATACCTAAGGCTGATGTAGTTATAAATCAAGGATTGATAGATATAGATGATGATGATGAGGGAGATTAGTGATTAGAGGAGGACAAGGATAAAATATTGGGTATTAGTTGGTTGTGTCAAAAGGATTATATTATTGATGGGAAGAGGGATGGTTAGATAAATTTTGATGGTATAGGTGATCAAGCCATTATAAATTTCGTAAATCTCATCATATTCCAAGTAATCAATTAAATATAGCACTAAATAGTATCCCCCATGATATAGACATGATTAAGAGGACATAACGCCAAAGTGCATGGGAAATTAGTGAACTCTACATTCCTAGGGGTACTCATAGAATCCATGTTCATTTGTCATTAGATATAAATACATTATTCAAATAAAACATAAGACAAACAAGATATGCATATGATAAAAGACATGCAAAGAAGACAAATATAATAAACAAGTAACACACATGAGTATCTACATGCAGTGTCTTAGTGCCTTGTCTAATGTTAGGATGAGTGACTAGATTATGGGTTAGATGATCATGATGTGATGGTGTACTTAATATGGAATTGGATTTGGATAGGGTGATCATGATTAGGATTAGGTTAGGATTTTTCCCCTAGTTTGAGGATATAAGGATGGAGGATGAGAGAAGGTATATGAATAATGATTTACTCATGAAATGGAATCAAAATGTGGCCAAGGAACACAATTTTTAAAAGTGATGACCAAATATTACCAATAGATAAATCCCTACAAGAGTTAAATCTAGAAAGGAGACTATGATATTATGGGATAAAATACCTTTCATACTAGCAAAATAGTGAATGGATGGGTGTTATGTATGAAGAAGTAATGATAAAGATATTGATGGTATCAAGTACCTTCGACACTAGAAAAGAGGTGATGTGAAGGGTGTTAGGTGTGAAAAAGCATTGATATGGAAATGATGGATTCCAAATTAATTTTGTTGATAAAGTTATGCATGTTGAAAATACCTAGCTAAGAAGATGATGTAGATATGAAGGGAAGGGTGAGCACTTAGATTTGGTTTGAAGACTAAATTTTGTATCCAAATATGATGGATGGTAAGGAATGAGATAGATATTATATATTATGAAATATGATTGATATAGAGATGGATATGACTAGGTGATAAAAGGCATAAGACAAGACACCATGGACTATTTTTTACTATCAAATATGTTTACTATCAAATGGAATACCATGCCTATAACCAAAATAAAGATATATGGAATGATGGGCATGACGATAAAATGATGTGGGTGGTGTGGAATAAGTATGGGGACCAAGGAAGAATGGGATAGGTATTTCAAATGGCCACATTATGAAGGAGCCATATGTTTAGTTTCCCAAGTGTTCATTAGAGGATATGCTAGAATGATTCCAAAATATTTCTTAAGATAACATTCAATTCCTTATGAATTTCAAAACCAAAAAAAAATGACATAATAGGATTCATGATATGATGATGGGTAATAAAAATGGATGGATGGGATGTACAAGGGATGGTTTGACAAGGGATATGAGATGGATGAATTTTTCCCCAAGTTTTGAGGTATAATATGCATAATTGATTATTCTACCATGATGCTGAAAACCGGTTTTCATTTTGGTACTTACCCAAGGTGCCAAAAGATTGGTTTTCACCATTAGACGAGTGATTATTTTTGCTTTATTTGGAATCACATTTTATTAGGGAAGGGTGAGATGAAATATGTTATCACCCTTTTTATCTTCATCCAACACTTATTTTGGAGATGCATGATGTTGGGATCATGTCTTTGTAGCCTTTTTTGATTATTGATTTAATATCCTCTAGATATTTTGACCATGTGTCTTTGTAAACCATATGAGGGGTAATGTTGCCTAGGTATTTCGAGCATGGTGGAGATGGGAGTATTCCATAGATGTCACTATGGGATATAGGATGTCAATGAGGTATATGATCATGCCAGATGATATGATGAGATGGGGGGGTAGAAATGGGGTTAAATAGTTGCATACACCATTAGATATGGTAAAGGGGATTCCATAGATTGGTGGCATGGATTAAGGGATCCAACTTATTTTGAATTTTTGGTTCTTTGATCCAAACATTAATATGATGGTCATCCATACAATTTTTAACTTTATTTTTTGATTGGATTTGATATTGACTTGTCCTTGGTGTTGGTTTTTGGGATTAATCATATGGGATTTATTTTAAACTTGATATATAATGATTATTTTGACTTTGATATTCCCTTGTGCCTAATTTTGAGCTTCACTAGGAGAAAATATTTTTTGATGGATAGAATCAAATATTCTTTGATCATGATTTATGAATTTTAGAATAGGGTCTTGGATATTTGTATTTTGGTCACATGATATTGAATGTAGAAGGGAATATAACAATTCATATTCCTATTTGTCCCCTAGATGGAGTGGGATATATAGATTATGGAGGTGAGATGGGTGATTCATGTTGGGTGATGGATTAAAGGGATAATGGGCAAGATAGTCCTCATAAAAATTAATAGGAGTCTTAGCCTCAATGTTAGAAAAAGTTTCATCAAGAATGTCAAAAGGATCATTAAGACACATATCCATGGTAGGATCAAATCCAATCTTACAATCTTTGATAGATAAAGTGTTCAAGAATTTAGTGATGACTTCATCATCCTTAGTGGGTTCAAAATATATGCTTGGTGATTATTGATCATCCATATTATGGGAATCTTAAAAAGAGTAGGCATTATCATCATATTTTATAATATCAATGAGGTATGTTGTTTCTAATGAGGGAGCTCATACAAATGTTAGCATTGTGCATGATCCTTGTACTGGCTCTGATGTTGATGTTGGTGTACATGATTCAATGTTTTTATTAGGTGAGTGATTGTCCATGATTAACCTCTCAATATTAGGTATATGATGTGATGAGTGAGATGGATATGATGGATGACTGATGGGTTGACCAAAGAGATGGCTAAGCATATGGAAAATGGACTTAGGATTGATGGAGGATTGGTTGATCATGGGAGAATCATGTAATAAGTATAATATATCTCTAACTTATCTAGGAAGGACAAGGGATTAATCCTGATTGGAAATGGAATCTTGGCATTACTTTTATTTTTCACCCAAGGATAGATGTTCTTTTGATTCATCATCGATTACTATGTCACCATGATTGATGATGTCTTGGACATAATCTCAAAAAATTCAACATCACTTAAGGGAATGCCCCCAATTTTGATGATATAGACAATATGTGTTTGCTTTATACTAGGAGGGTTGAGGGTTAGTGGGATCAAGATGCTAGATAGGAGGATAAACCATCATGTTAGCAGTGACAAGTTAGTCGAAGAGGGAGTTCAATGACATAAAAAGGGGGGTATAAGGACCCATCTCATGATGTAACTTAGATGTGGAAGGATTACAATTATGATCAGATGGTTATTTACATGCCTAGGTAGATGGACTAGTAGTAGATGAGTTGGCCAATATTAGATTCCCTTTGTTAGTAAAGGAAGGGTAGATGATGGGCTATGACTAGTGGATGGGGTACGAAAAGGAGACTTACATGGATGGGTTGGGATGAAGGGTAAGACGAATTGAATGGTGTTAAGGTTTTTGTGAAATTGGACACCCATATCAAGAAACCACAAGAAAACTACTTGTGTGAAATTTATCAAGTGAATAGGTCATGGCTAAAATGATGACTAGTAGATGGTAGAATTAAATGAGATGGGAATGATGATTAAAGAAGAATGTGCTTGGGAGATGACCTTAATATATTGGTCTTAACATCCTTGGGAAGGTGGGCACCCATATTTATTAGTTGTAGGAGGAATTCATCTTTATTATCTATGATGTATTAATTGATCAAGGTGACTATATCAAAAAATATTGGTATTGATTTTAATGGTCCAGGGGGTGGTGGATGAGGAAAGATATAGAATCTTATTTTGGTTTTAATAGGATTAAGGTTTGAAGGTAATAAAGCACCCATTTATATATCTTATAAAATTATATCATCATTGTTGGCCAAGATGTATGTGTTCACATGAATTGGGTCCAAATACATGAGGATATGTGATAAAATATGGATGAGGAAGGGGGTTGATGTGGGGGGACACTAAAGATTAGATATGTATTCTTAAATAAAATGTGTCTAAAATATATATCTATTATGATAGATGAGGATGTGGATGAGACAGACTAATGGATTAAAGACTAGGATCTAATTTTAGACCAATAGTATAATAAGTGCTAATGAACTATCAATAATGCCTAGTTTTCAAGCTAGTAAAAGGATCTGCTGATTTTGTGGCTGCCTAGGTTCAAAATATCAAGAGGATGATATGATGGGTGATAGTTATGAAAATTAGTTATGATTTGAATTGGGATGATTATATTGATAAGTGATGGGTTTTTTAAACTAAAATAAACAAGGTGATAGGATGTTGGTATAATAAAGACTAGGTATGAGATCTGATTGGATGATAAATGATGGTGGACTAGGATGATAAGATGATGTGGATGATAAGAATAGCTCAAAATCTTAGACCCATTTACTCAATATATAATGGGGTTTGATTATGTGATGAAAGTGATAGCATAATAGTACAAGGGTGAGTAGGATGATAGGTGATGACGAAATGATTTAGGATAACATGGGATGGGGATTCTTTAGAATCATATATGACCTAGAGAGCCAACTAGGATAAGATAAGATGATGTTAGATTATATAGGTGATGAGTACAAGTTTAAGATAAGTGATGGGGTATGGACTTAGGATAAAATGTGGATGATGAGGTATGATTGGGATATATAGGTGATGGGAGGATGACCAATGACGGGGTAGACTAGAATAGGATATAACTAAAGGGATGCATATGTGAACAAAATGATATACAATATGATGATCAAGATGATGAGGTGATGACCAAGGATAGGTGGATATAGTGGGGCTAGGAAGGGATGAGGGATGCACAATGGCATGATGACAAGGATGTTCAAGATGAGATGTGGGTGACGGGGGTGTGACTAGCCTAGCATGGGATGATGATAAGATTTTATATGTGATAGGATAATGGAAAGGATATAATAGGATAATGATAAGGGTGTATAAGGAAATATGGTATTATAAGGATGGGGCAAGAATATACATGGTGATTTATACAAAAGGATGATAGGATGTAGAAGATCCAAGGATATCAAGGTGATATGTATAAAGGATGATAGGATAATAATGTAAACAATGATAATGAGGAAAGGTGATATATAAAAAGGAGAATGGGATAGAGTGATGTGGAAAGGATATATAATATGGTATATGCAAAGGACCTATTTAGGTGTATAGGTTTGGGTGAAGGCTAACATAACTCATATACAACACATGTTTAGAATGACACACACTTAACCAAGCAAACCAAAACCCATTATTAGTAAAATCAAAGATGTGTAACTTGATTTTCACACCATCTAATGGCTTTGTAGGTGAGTTTGTCAATTGATGACCTATTACCAAATTGATCGATCCATCTCAACCCCATTTCCACATGGCTACTTAGGAGCTAACACTAACTCCTGCAATGAGGTGCCTATTACATCTTATGAAAGGTTTCTAGTTGTGTCCCATATATACATTAAGGTATAATGGGGCCTAAGTCAGTATAATATAATATCTAATCACCTTTTATCTTGTATTTTAACTTACCCTCACTCCATAAAACCCTGCATGAAACATTCTTCTTAGCCACATAACAACAACTCTCCTAATATTAAGACTCCATTAGAACATGGATTTTGGACTGGTGCATGGTGGTGAAATACATGGTCTCTAGAATCATAAAAAATAAAAAAGGATGGAAGGTTTATAAGTGGTTTTTGACAAGCTACAAATTTACACAAGGATGCAAGGGGGAGAGCATACACCAATCGTAGCCCTTAGGATATAGACAAGCAGACCAAAATATTATTTAACTGATTATGATTAAGTGTAATTTATCTACAATATGAAAGATAAGAATATACAAGATAAATAGATACATACAAGATAATAAAAAATGATCAAAATGATTTAATATTAATTTTCAAAAGTGCCTCATAGAGTCTTTGATAAGTATCCTACAAGCACATGATTAGTATTTACAAGTGGCACACAAAAAATCTAACTTACAAGACAAGTATTAGTAGTTTCATTGATAATCATTAGGTTTACTTTTAAGAAAATATATTAGACCCAAGATATGTCCTAGAAAATATGATATTAGTTAGATAAAATATCCACTATATTTACCCTTATAAGAAATAAAGTGTAAGGACTTAAGAAAAACACCCTAAAAATCATGATTTAGATTTTTAATTACTTTGGGCTGAGTGAGCCATGATTTCAAGGTTTAGGGGTGGTAGGTCCCAATGTGATCAAGGGGTAGCGCCCCTTATGGGGTTAAGGGGTAGAGCTCCTTATAGGATCTAGGGGTAGTACCCCAAGCACGCTCCTTGTCATGATATAGGGTGGGGTTGAGGAGTGGATTCCCTAATGCCAAAGGAAATTTAGGCCTTATGGGATGCTTAAAATGACTCAAAAGTCATTACAACTACTCTATCAATGCACTCAAAAAATTCCAAATCAAAGGCAAAAAATAGTACAAAATCACAATTACACTGTGCAAAATCATAATCAAAGAGTGCAAAACCAAAACTTCAAAGCAAAATCATAGTTCTTGAGTTATGATTTTGCAAACTTTAGCTAACCATGATGGTTAGAATACAAAACTATGATAGTTAGATAAAACATTGACTAGAAATAACAAAATTACTATTGATTATAAATTGATATCTATGGTTTTATGATAAACTACAAAACCTCTATATTTTGATAGTTTGATTAAAAAAATATGCCTATATAGGTTATAATATATGTCTATATGTCAAAAATGTTTGTTTATAGATGATTATGACTTATTAAAATTGATTTATGATATATCAATTTTTTATAAATGGAGATGTTTACCAAAAATAGGCATAATCTATGACTATAGAATAGTACTTTAATTTACATTAGGCACTTAAATCTACCTTATAAGATCCAAAGACGAATAACAAAAAAAATAGGAATCAAAATTGAAAAATTTTCAAAATCATTACTAAAACTCAAATAACGAGATTCTACAAGGAAAAGTCATGACTCCCAAATTTCTATGGTATGTGGTTTTGCTATTGATGAAAAAAGACTATGTTTGTGTTTTGTATTAAGATTATTATCCCTACATTTCCCTTTCTAGGTGACCCTAAAAATCACATAGATCAAACAAAAAAATAAATAGAGACAATACCTTTTTTAAAAAAGGTGGTTATTCAATAGGCATACTTTTAAATAAAACCCCCCTTTTGAATAAAAATGTTAAATAGTAGATAGTATGATGGTAAGACACCCTTAAAAATAGAAAACATTAGACTAAAATCTTATAGGTTAGAGGATAATGACTGATTTTTAGTGATTTATCAAGATCTAAAATATCACTACTATCATAGGCAAAACCACAATTCATAGGTCAATAGCACAACTAGGATATTAATGATCTTGTAGCTTATGATTTAATTCCCAGACTCTAGGTTGATTTCAATTTATTTCTTGTATCCTACACACAAAAATGTTAAACTTTGGAAAACACATAGGAACCCACATAATAAGCACATAAGGGTAAGATAAAATGGAAAACTAAGGGATGGGTCAAATGAATTTACACCTTCATCTAAAACCCACAAAATCACAACTATCAATGACAAAATCACTATTTGAAAGATAATGTCATGGCTCAATAAGTTTTAGTTTTGTCAAAATATAAAAACCTACAAAAATAAACTATCAGTGATTTAGCCCAAAATTGTGACTCACTTTGCAATATTGCTACTTTCAAGGCAAAGTCGTAAATCAAAATCAAAATCAAGCCTGCGAGCTATCAAAATTGTCTCTTATAAGAAAAATTGTTAGATTGGGAGGGATAGTCCCATTGTGGCTACCAAAATGTAGATGAATTTTAATCTCTATTTGGAATTAACAATGTAAATTAAAACCCAAAGATCAAACTACTAGGTAAATAGATAGAGCCATAAGAACCTAATGTCAACTAATGAATTCAAAATTCAAAACAATATTACAATTCTAAAGCTAAATTCTCTACACCATAGTTAAATATAATTAAAATAAGAGGATTTGGATATGGATTACCTTGACTCATATTTTTGAGATGGATGTTTCATCAAAGGATTTTTGATGAAAGATTATACTGAGATGGATTTGCTATGAAGATTCTAGTTAGATGTAACTAAGGAGTCTCTTTGTTTAAATAAAAGGAGGGAAATATTAATGTTGGATATTATATGGGGGATTAGATAGGGATTAGGTGAGTTCTTAGGGACTAACGGTGTAGGAGAGACTATGAAGTAGGCTATTAGGTGGGTAGGTAAACCATGGGAATTTAAAATTCCCAAATAATAGATAAGTGGGGTTAGATTAAGAAAATGGTTATTTAGGATAATTAATGATGAAGTGGATTAAAATAAGATTAATGGGTGAAAAAATAATAGAAGTGGGACATTTAGATAAATGGATAGGAAAGGGGGGGATAAATTAGAGTAAAATGGGATAAGTGGAATTAGTGTCGACTAATACTAACATTAGTGACAATAATGTAGGTGAGAAAATTTAATTGTATACACCTCCATACAATTAGGGCATGAGGTGAAAAGTGTGTCTATTAGTAGGGTAGGTTGGGAATCCTGAACACCCCATTTTGAATAGAGTTTCCTACATATGAATACTCCTATGAGGAATCAAGATTGATGTAGTTCTACGTACCTAAGTGCTAGTGAAATTTTAAGTGATGCTATCATGATAGTGTCCTTGAGTGCCTTGAAGGTGCTTGAGATTGGTATTCTAGAAAATCGGAGCTTAGGGATGTCATAGATGATAGTATGCAGAAGTAGGGAAGCATAGTTTTAGATAACCTCAATTGTGTTCAAATTCTATTTTATTTTAATTTGTATTTTGCATCTAATTATCATTTAATGGTTAGAGAGATAAAATTCATGGATTTATATTGTTTTGTTTCTTGTGATAATGATAAAATATGTCTAGGTTAATCTTAGGAGGCTTTCATTTTGAAAATATATTCATTTGGTAAAAGGTAAGGCAAAGTACATTATCACCATTTAGGGGACACTAACACCATGTGGTGCTAGTGTACTTGTTGTGGATCCAATGTCTAGATATCATAACACTGGGCATGAAAGGTTGAGATCAAGAAATTAGGGTTTGGGACTAGTTTGGATCTAACTAGGGATGCATATGGCCCACACAAAGGATGTATAAGTTTGATAATAAGCTCTAGGATATGTTTAGAGCTAATCAAGGGATAGGTGGTCTCAAGTAGCACTATAAGCACTCAAATACCACTTTTGGGTGATTACATCTCTCCCATTTATTATATAAATACAACAATGTGAAATGAATGGGATAAAGGGAAAATAAGTATACCTAGACTTACCTAGGAAGTGAAGCTTATGAAGTTGGATTTGAGTATTTGAAGTTGTGTCTACCTATGTGAAGCATGATATACTGTGTGTCTTGAAAATGAAATGTCCATAGATTATTCGTTACTTAATAGATATCAAAATTAAAAGACTATGTTGAGTAAAGAAATTAAATTGAGTAAAGAGGAAATGAATGAATACATCTCATTAGGTATGTGAATGAATGCATGAGCCTGGTCACCAGGGAATTTTTTAAGGAATGAGAATATTTTAGAAATGTGTATTTTTAGTTTAATATTTTTATGTTAAAATATATCAAACATATGTATAATAGGAATTTTTTAAATAAAATAACAAAATTTAATACTAATATATGTATATCTTGGAAAATTTACCAATTCTATGGATACTTTATATAAAAATCTAGCGACTAATTTTTCAAAAATTTATTCATTGGTGAATCTAGTTTTTTTGATTTTTTCCAAAAATTATCCAATTGGAAAAAAATAGCCCCTAAAAAATACCCTCAAGTCACAACTTGTGTGTGTGTTAGTTTATAGTGATAAATTAGTAAATAACTTGTACTAAGTTGATGTCTTGCTCAATCCTTATGTGTGTGTGGCTTAAGAACTCATTTTAATTTTGAATCCATCATTTCCCACCCCTAATTGGTGAATCATGACCTATGCATATCTTGGATTGAATTGATATGTTTTCCAGCCCTTTTATGTGGGTGGCTCAATATCTCAAGTAACCTATGAGTATATCATTGCCTACCCATGTATAGTATATGCATCTAAAATTGATATGTGTAAAACAATACAAATATCTAACCAAGTATATCTAAATGTGTATGTTATATATACATCCAATCAAGTATATTAAGTGGCTCATGTTTATGATTTGCATATGAAACAATTTTAAGAACAAATTTGGTAGGTGTAGATGAATATACATGGTTTAATCATGCATATTCTAAAGACTATGTACATGTAATGTGATTTGATAATAATGTGAAATTTTCATTTAATAACTTATTTTGAATTTGCAAATCTGATGTTGACTTGTGCATATTTATAATTTGATCCATTATAGTTTTATAAGTATAAACCCTAGTTGATTCTGATTGAACTTGTAGGCACATACCATATATGGAGGAGGTGTGAATAGGCTGAGTTCAGGATTAATGATAATGGTATAAATTGCTTCATTTCATGGAGGGGTGATATCATGGACCTTATTAGATGGAAATTAGATATCACCCTCATGGAGATGAGAATGAGAGTGATATTCTTTCTTGTGCATAAGTTATGACATTGAAACTTGAAACATATTTGTTAGCTTATGTGGTAAATCATATATGTATGTAAGGGTTTGCTGATTAATGGAATTACACATAGGATAAATATATCATGATATGAAATATGACATATATTGTAACTAATATAAAACATCATCTATACATGTGTTTATGTCCTTTATAAATTCATTCTAAATTAAAGGGAACAAACATGGAAATAAATGTATTAAATTTTGAAAAAAAGAGTGATACCCTTATTATGTCACTATTATCATGATTATATGAAATCAAATCAAAATATATATGGATAAAAAATATGGATGCTATAAATGTAAGCCCTAGGGCTATATATGGTTAGGGTTTGATCAATGTTTGAATTAAGTCAGGTTAAGAAAATGCTTTAAACTTTTAATACATAACAAATATAAATGTTATTTTTTATTAAAGGGATGAGGAGAATAAATATTTGAAATAATATGTAGTAAATATAACCACTAATTTTTTACATAATTAATTAACTTTGAATTTTCTAAAAATAGTAACAAATAATGCAATTAATGACTAAATAGAAAACACTTAATACTATTGATAAGTGTTGAATCTTAAGAAGGAAGTTGGTCTGAGTGTTTTTAATTGGGTCCCTACATCATAATCCCTCTTGGATAGTAGTTACATGATTAGATAATATTACCATTATTGGTAAAGTGGTGGTAGTGTCCTAATATTGGTGGTACTGTCCTCTATGTAGGACTATTCCAAACTTCTAGGTGTGATTGTGTCTAGATCTTTAGATTATGATTCTACATGCATGAGTTATAGAATCCTATATTATTATTTTAATGCCTAGTTTATTTTTCAAACCATAATCCTCCATACAACTATGGCATGAGCTAAAAATTATGTTCACTAGTAGGGTACATTGGACATCCTCAACACTCTATTGTGAAGGGAGTTGCCTAAATACCAATACTCTTAGAAGGGATCAAGCCAAATGTGGTTATAGCCACATAATTTATAGAGAAACTATAAGTGATTCTCATATGATAGTATCCTTCAGTGCCCTAAATGTGCTTGAGACTGTAAATGTATACAAAATGATCTTAGGGATGTTGTCGATGATAATATGTACAAGTAGGGTAAAATAAAGATTAAAAACCTTAATTATGATTAAATGTTTCTATGTTTGAATGTGTATTTTACATCTAATTTCCATTTAGTGGTTAGAGGGATAAAATTAATTTATTTATACTATTTTGTTGCTTGTTTGGGTGATAAAATATTTTTAGGCTGATCTTAGGAGGCTTTCATTTTAAATTGTTTTTTGTTTGGGAAAAGCTATGGAAAAGGAAATTAGCACCATTTTGGGGACACTAGAAACATGTGGGGATACTGTCCTTATTATGGCACCCGTTTATATATGGAATAACACTAGGAATGAAGTGTTAGGATCAAGAAATGAGGGTCTAAGACTACTTTGGTGCTAACTAAGGATGTTTGTGGCCTACATGAAGGTTGTATAAGTGTGATAATATGATCTATGATTGGTATAGGGTTAATCAATGGATATATTATCTCAAGTAACACTCTCAACACTTAAATACCACTTTTGGGTGATTACACTAATTATTTATGTTAGATAGTATTTTCAAATGAGATTTGAGTCAATTACATACTCATTTTTGAGTTCTTGATATTTTTGATTTTGAATTTAAATCTTAGTGAATAAATTTATTGACCATGGTGGGATTAATCCCTATAACTTGTGCTTGTTGGGTGTTTTTTAGATTTATCACATGTGTAGGTGTCCTTTAGATAAGAATAGGTGGTCCAAATTTTAATTATTCATAAAAATTTACACTTGCAACAAAACAAGCAGTTTTGTCTTATGTAACCACAACCTTGTAGACATAGTTTTTATATGTATAACCATGTTTTTCTCTTTGAATATATATTTAAACCACCAATCATACCTATATTTTATTTTTCATATTGAAATAACAAAAATTTGATACTATACCATTTATACAATAGCAATATTGTTAACTCTAATGTCAATTTTGATCATGGTAATCATGATTTTTTTATGTTCTTTATTTAATATATTTATAAAATGGTTCATATACTTAATTTGAAATAAGCTATTTTGTTATGTGAAGAAATTATTTTCTTTATGATAGTCATGATTTTGAATTAATATTTTCAAATCAGATGTACAAAGCTACTACTAGTAATGTTTTGAAACTAGTGGTTTTTTTAAATTGACATGTGGATTTATTACTCTTATAAACAACTTTGTATTTTGGTTTTTTGTAGGTTTTTAAAAGGATTATAATCTATGGAAAATAGTTGATGCTTCTTGTTTAACTACCTTAGCTATCATAGAATCACTTATCTGTGTTTATAAACTTGTTCTTAACTTTTTATGTATATCTAACCATGGTTTATATGTTTAAACAAAACCAATATTAACATAAATCATAAAAATTGGCTTTGTTAAGTCAAATTGCATACTTGTACACCATGAAGAAATTTTGTTGTTCAATATATATGACTTCACTTTGAAGAATTTTTTAGTTTTGATCCCTAGACAATAACTTTCCATCTATATAAATATAATGTGATTGTTTTTATCCCTATTTGGTGTTTTTTTTTGTCTATGTAGCATTTAATAAATTAATTGCATTTTATAATCTCAATTAGAAACTTTTTGTGTTGACTAGTGTATTTTTAGAGTTGAATTGCAATTTTTTTGGGGGTTAATATTGTGAATTCTAAAATGAAATAACTATTAGTATTTAATATTTTTTAGTTGTTTTGAAAGGATTAGAAGTGGCTTTGTCCTATTGAACATTATTTTATCTGAAAGAAATTTAATTTTGAATAAAAACTTATTTTGTAGGATCTACCTTTCATGATCACCAAATTAAAACTAATATCATGTTTCCTTGATAGACCAATTGTTTTAAGGCTAATTAAATCAAATTAATAATATCTTTGACATGTAGGATAATTGGTCTAATAATTGGTTAAAATCCTTATTTTGAGACATTTTGATTACTTATTTTCCTTGATTGTTAATCACAAATAAGTAATTAAATAACTAATTTTTTATTGCCTATTTGTTTTCAAAAGTTTAAGGTTGTGTATACTCTCCATCTTATGTATTTATTGGTGTTTCCTAGATGATAAAAATAATTGACAAAAATCCCATTTTTTGTTTCTAAGGTGAAATATGACATGAATTTATGCCCATGAACTTTCCATAGTAATTAGGGGTTAGTGACATGGATTTCATCACCAAGTATTATACTACACTCCATGTTCTAGTCAAGTATAAATATCAAGGACATCTATAATTGGGTGTTAAAGTGGAATTCCCCATAAAGGGTTTCATGGAGTGATGGGAATTTTGGATCTAGTATTCAAAGTAGTTAGATAACATTCTATATGAAATTGGGCTCTCCCATATCTATAGTCTCTCAAGAAATCCTATATTGATCTTATGTAAACCTAGAATGAGACCTTTCAACCAAAATATGCAATTAAGATAAGAGAAAATATCATCCCCTAAGATCACTCGCCATGATAAGACTTTGATTTATGGTTGGTAGATAGATCTAGCACCACTCTTAGTTATATTTTTGTTGGGAAGGGTGTCAAATTACATCATAGTGTCAATCACTTTCAATAGGTTTATGTATTTTTTTAATTATTTGTGTGTTGTTAAGACCCATGTTGTTTGTGTAAACCTGTAGTATACTGAAATCAATCCCACTTGAACCATAAAACACTTGTCCTATATAATAATTTTCATATCACTTTAAAAATATCCTATCATCTCACTAAAAAACCTTAATTCATCTCGTCCATTTACATATAATCTTTCCATAATAATCTACCTTCATTAAACTATATCTTCTCACACCAAAACTACCTTCCTACCCATCCATATTACCTATTTCAAGTCCCTTACCACATCATCATTTCTCCCTACATTGAGAAAGTTAATTTTCTAAATTATTAGAGTTAGTACCTTATCACATATCATCCTTAAATACTCATTTTTATCTCAAATATTCTATCCCTCTTGTCACCTGGGTAACCATTTGTATTATCATATTTCTAGAATATGTCACTCTTTCAAATTTAACATAGCATTTATCTTCTTTTCACCCCATCATTTTCCTAAATTTTATATTAATACTTTTCATTATCCTATCATATTGCTAATTTGAAATTTGAAAATCATTAATTGCCTATCACTTTATTGGTAAAAAACTAGTAGTAATTAATACCTTGCTAGCATATATCATACTAATAATCCAAACCTAATTAAGGCCACATCCTCTGGTTCACACTTCATCAAACTTATCTCTAATTTATTAATCATCTTACTCATGGTCTTCTATAATACCTTATAAATTATTTATACTCACTACTCACCATAAAAACCATCAATATGTCACCCAATACCCAATCATGAATTGTAATGTTAAAACAAGCCTATAATAAAATAAAATATATTTTGGAAAATATGGGTGAGTAACCTATTGATAATGAAGAAAACTAGAGTGATATTCACATCTTAGGTGGTAATGAAGACAATCAAATTGACTTTTTATATCATGATAAATCTAGGATTGAACAATATATCTATGACAATTGAGAACAACTATGAATACATATACTTGATATTAGAACCATGTTTCCTCAAGACTTTAATTGGGGCCTTTTGAAACATCTTGTCTAAACCCCATCACATCCTATTATATCTCATAATCTTCTTATTACACAATAAGAATGTGAGGTTCATGAATAAGTAAATACTAAAGAATAAGGTAAGAATAACACCATCCACTTGAATCTTTTAATGCCACTAAATTCAAAGATAATAAAGGGAAATCCAATATAAATAATCAAGATAAAATATTTTATAAGAAATCCATGCTTGATCATCTTAATAAAATAACTATTAAGTTAATTCATTATCCTCTCAACTTAATTATGAACCACCAAAGACCAACCCATCTAAAAATCATAACAAAAATATTTTCCCATCCCCACATTAGGATCAAAATAAATTCAAACCTATTCCATGTACATCTAATCCATTAATGGATCCATTAGTTTTCCATGAATGGAAATCCATGAAAAAATATCTCAGAACTTGTATACCCAAGCCCATACACAGAAGTATAAATATGAACACTTCTGATCTTATCATCTTGATATGAGTATCTTTATACAAACATGGTGCATTTTTGTAATTTATTTTCCCTAATTGATTAATAAGAATGAGTTTTTTAATATATTTACTAGCAATCTTAATTTGGATATAGGCTATCAATTGAAACTTGATTGAAACTCAAATTTTGTTGAAATTATGGAAAATGGATCGATATTAAAAAATTCTTTGTTAAAAAAGGGATAATTAAAATATATTCCAAGAATGATTATCACCAAAATAGTATACCTTCATATAATACTAAGTTATTTAATTAAAAAATTATTTATTAGTAATGGAGTCACTGAATCTAAACACATGTGAAAATATTTCAATGTTTTGCCTCATTATAAAAATCATAGAACACATCTAATATTATTGTACAAAAATGAAGACCTAGGGCTTCCATTAAAAGATGAAAATATATGATTTTGGGTGATCAAATAGAATATGTTTAAAAAAAAAGTTCTAAATATGATCACCTTACAATAAATTAATCACCTTGAAGAAAATAAACCATATCCTGATTGGTTTAGATAAATTTATTTTTTTAATTATCATTGTGTCAAGCGTCATGATACTGAAATCTGTAGGAAGGTAAGGAACTATATTCAATATTTAATTGATAAATGATAAGTTAAAGTAGAAGGTGAAGAAATATATTCTTATAAAAAACAATAATTGGGGATTTATCAAGATTGTTTCCCAAAACACAATCATAAGCAAAAAATTATACTATGAGACCAAGGACAAATTTTATCTAATAAAATTAACTACCATTGTATTTCTTATGAATTTAATAATCATATATACATAATTATTATTAACAATAAATTTCATAAAGAACCACAAGACTAACAACATCTAGTTCTTAAAATCAAAGGAGTATCTTTTGCATATGTGACCTCCACTTGACTTGGAAAAATCATTGTGTTGGGAAAACCTCAAAAGGCCCTACCTTAAAAGATTCCTATCAAGATCAATATCAAAAATAAAACCTCTATCACTCTTAAATGGAACTATTATATTATCCATTAGCTTGAAAATACCCCTATAAAAATATTTATTATGGACCTTTTGAAGTCCTCACATTTCCATTATGACATCATAAGCAAAATCCTTCATGATTATAAGGTACCTACAAACATTCATGATGGTCAATTTCAATATTTGGCTATCCATTTAGCCTAGTCACAATTGATAAATTTTTATTCTTAATCATAATTACCCTTTGCATATGCAAGGTTTAATGACAACCACAAATTCTATTGGGTTCTAGTATATGAAGGGTCAATAATTAATTTGTGTAGTATAATTTTGATTAAAAAAATTAGATATTCTAATGGGGAGGATTATTTTTTATTTGAAACACTTCAGACATTCCCAAAAACACACACAAAATCTAAGAAATTGTGTTGTTCTTTATGGAAGGCCAAAGAATGGCATAAGACACATGTGATCACAATCTCTTGGACCAAAATGCCTTGAGTGACTGTAGTAAATCATATGATGATAATGAATGGTAGTCATATAATACGATATACCTCCCTATCTTGGTAGGTATTATGGAGCACCAGACATTACTACATGTATATTTGAACTTAACATTAAATATTCTCCTTTTTCACCCATAGATTCATGAAATGGGATCCATTCCATATACTCTCCACTAATGTCTGAAATTCCTCACTTTGGAATGGAAGTAACTATTATCACCCAAATTTTCATGCTTAGAAAGACTAATCCAACCTCATCAAATTTTGAATAAGTTAATAACACCTCATCTATTATGGGTAAGAAATTTTAATAAGTGAATCTTTAGATTATAGGGTAGCCCCCATGTACAAAACATAAAATTATACACTAACCTACATGATTTTAAGTAAAAGGGATAGAAATATATTTAAACTAGTCTAATGGGGGTTGATTCACCAATGTAGCCTCTATGAAAACTTGAACTTGAACTATGAAAAGTGACTACATAATTGATCTCAAAATCATAGATTTTCTTAACATAATGCTTCAATATGAAGGTAGAATGCAATGTATCCTTCAAGTTTGATGAGTAATTGTTATAATAATGGACACTAATAACCATTATTACACTTGAAATAACACAAATATACCAACTACACATAATATGATGTGATATAAAGTAGATTACTCACACAAAGTGTGAATGAGATAGATGAATGCAAAGAAAGAGAGGTATCACTTGACAGTCAACAAAAAAACTAATTCACCCACTTATTAAAATATTTGAAAAAATAAAAATAGATTTAATAATTTATTCCAAAGTCAAATTAGTATTCAATTTATGAGGGATTTACCATACCAATGTGTGGATCATACTAGAATTCCAAAATAGGCAACATATATAGAGAAATGGGGAATAGAGAGAGAAGTGGTGTATGAAAGATCAATTGACAAGTGTATTTCATGATTGATCTAGTTACACATAATAAATAAGTTATTTAATAGTCTTATAAACATCTCTTTGACATGTGTTACATTCCTTGATCATAACTTTCAATGGAGTTGGCATAGGATATCTCAATGGTTCATCATTCATCAAAAACTATCCATCTTGGTATTTGAAGAGTGACAAATGGGTTTATTTATCATTATCTTACCATGAAATACATTAAAAATTAATCTTTAACACCTAGCATACATTTAAAATCTCACTTATTTTGACATTTCAGTGGTAATCATCACACAACTCCTTAGGTGTCTTGAAATCCCTTTGTCTACTACATCTCTCTTTGTTTGAGAGCTTCAAAACTTTATTTCATATTCACTAAGTAAATATATCTCCATGAAATTTATATTAATACCTTATAAAACCTAATAAAACTCATTTTTATCCATCAAAAACTCACCAATATCTCATTTTGCACTCAAAGGTTACATTTTTTCCCAATTCCTTATAGCCCTAAAAATAGACAAACCTCTTTATGTGGAATAATGTATGAACTATCTTAGAAAATTAATGGTATTTTTGAGTACCTACTATGGCCTTACTTATCCATGCTAATTTTCATGAATTAATTCTAAGTGGAAGTGTGTTTAATCACCTGATCTTTCTTCCCAATTAGGCCTCAATTAGGCATTAGGCCTAGAAATTGATTTTTTGCTCCATATGATTTCCACATATGTGATAATTTCAATACGTATGTCATTAAATTTCCACAACCTATATCCATCCTTTAAGATAAAATTGGTATTTTGATACCTTTTATAGATAGGTGAACCATGAAATGGCCAAAAGTCCTAGCCTTTCACAAACCTCTTTCACACTGCCTTCAATAATCAAACATGTAGGAGAAGTTTTAGGGTGACGTGTAAATATTTTTGGTCTTTAAAATTTATAATACAACACAAATCATATCTCTAAATGGTTTTCATTATTTTAAGATCTTCTATACCCTATTTTAAGCTTAAACCTCACACAAGTACAACATTTATTACATCCATATATGTAGGTACAAATAAGTGTCATGATGAGGACATTGTTGGAGTGATAAATGATGTTAAATATGTTTCAATAATAATAAAATAATTTCAATAACCTTAGAGGACAATCTCTCTCATCAGGTCCTTATTAAGTTTTTAATAGTGTTTAAAGTAGTTTGATTTCTTAACAATTGTTCATAAACCCTCAGGCCCTAACCCCTACACCAATGCCAAAAATTTCAAGTGAATAAGTGTATTAATTCAAATACACCTAGGTTCTTAGGCTCCCATGGAACCTGAATGTACATATATAATCACAAAAATATGTTCCTCAAGTATGTATTATGTCATTATAGAGTGATTTTCAATCTCAACCTTCATTCATAAAGATTGGATACCTAAACCATCATATAATACCAAAAATTTCAATTTTGGATACCCCTTCACCATCCCTAAAAACCACTAGAGTATGTTCACAATGTTAGAATCACACTAAGAAAGAGAAACTTGGTCTTAAAATGCAGTCCAAAACTTAAAAGGGATCAAAGAGGTTTTATAGACTAAATTGATAATTTCCTTGTATTCCTCTACTTATGGGTGCCATTATAGGGCATTTACCATATTTTTTTAACTCACAATTCCCTTAGTCTCACATTTCACCCTCATCAAATCAATATTATCATGACTATACACACAAGCCTATGAGTGTGATCTTATGCTTAATAGGCATAAATAAGCCTATCAACATTTCCATCATTTTAATTAACTCAAACTACTATATGGGAGTCATAATATCACAAGAGAATTATCTTAAAGTGATTTTATTTTCCCTTAGACCTACTCTCTATGAAACCAAATAGATAACTCTCAATCTAGGCAAGCCTATAGGTGCCAAATTAACTATATTTATAGGGGTTAAAGTGATTCTATCTTAATCACTTTATTTTTTCATTATTTTAGGTTTAATTTTTAACCTTAAATGACCTTTTTTACTTTAAAATCTCTATATATATTCCAATCCCACTTTTATACATTGCATAGTTTCTCTAGTTTGAAAACCACTTAAGCAACTTAGACTAACTTGTAGGTAATCATTTGGAGTTTTGACTACATTTAGAGTATAAGTTTTGACTACATTTAGAGTTGTAAATGTTTTATTCAACTTACTAAGATAATTTAATGATCTTAATCACAATATTTAACGTTTTGTTTCTTATTTCTATCCTTTATAAAAATTTTCATGACTTCATATCCTCACAAGCATACACACACTCTCTCTCATATTTATTCAAGACATGGTTGTAAGTGGTGATTGGATGAGATTCATTTGAATATGAGGCTTTTAAACTTGGACTTCTCAACTAGACTATTTAAATTTTGAAATTAATTCATATTTATTGAATGTTTTTCATATTCAACCTATCCTCTTACAAACCTACTATCACTTTCCTTTTTTGACCATACATGTATACTCCTTTTTCTTTACATGTAGGTATATTTGGGTTCTTTAAATTTTTAATTTCCTGGTCATCAAATGATATCATTGTGAGATTTTTGACTTTATATTAATGGATCTCATTTATTCCTTTCATCTCGCATGTACATACTCAAGTGTTCTCCATGATGACTCTAGGTCTCAAATTGTTCAAGTTTTGTTATTCTGCCTATAGGTTTTATTGAGGTATCTTCAACATTGAATTTGAAGACACACTTTCTCTACTAGTATTTATCCCATCTAAGTCATGAAACACTATATTTATTTCATGATTTAGGCCATTAAAAATCAACTTTGATACACATTACAAAACATTTCTCATGAAATGTCGACCTATAGGTCTTAAGACCTTTAGGTCTATATTTTTATGTTTTTAGGCCTTATATGATGCAAGTCCTAACGTTTTCTACCTTGAGATAATTTATCCACTTGTTTATTAACTTTATCATGGGTCAAGACCCTCGTATCACTTTGACAATGCAAGGAAAGACCTTTTGAAACCATACTTGTACTAGCAACTTCAAAACATAATCTTCAAGCATGAGAATATGGGTGCCACTTAGAGGACTAGTATAGAGTATCCCTTCATATTGGAGTATATTTAATTATATTAAAGGATTTATAAAACATCAAACCATCCATTTTATGCATTAAACTCTACCAACTCACCAAAAAACTTTAAAATATAAACTGTGACATGTCCCTCATGGAGGTTCCTCTTGGTCTCATAGAAGATCACACATGTGAACATGTTGGAAAAAACATGGAATTATTTTCATATACATACATACCTCTTATATACCTCTTCATGTTCCAACAAGATCAAAATTCATGAAAATAGTGTAAAACATGAGCCTATGGGGCTTATTAGTTGTTGTTGACTACTTATCTTGTTTGTAATTATTCATATGGTATAACCCATTGAGCCATGAAATATTTTCATGATTATCGATCTCATCAGGGGTCCAGCTTATTCCTAGGATCATTTAAACTAAATACTCTATACGTTCATGAACTAAACATAAAATTTTGTCCTTCCTGAGCTTGTGAAGAGCTCAACTAGGATTGTAATTAATTTCCTTCATTTTTTAAATTTTAAACACCTTTGTAAGTTAATTTTCAATATGAATATATTGAAAAGACATTGTTATACACATTTTCACCTAAATATGGATACTCTTAGTTATAAAAGTGACTTAAAACTACTTTCTTTCAAATGATTTTCTATCTTTGGATAGTTCTCTATACATTTATCTAAATTTTACCACCTTATGACACCATAAATTTTATAATCTCTGTTAGAATGTTTTTCCTTTTTAAAATAACTTATCATTTTTCAATTTTGTCTTAGAAGGTGACTTAAAGACCTTGGGGTATATGAAAAACATGATAAAATATTAATACCTAAATAGATGACATTCAAGACATAACTAAACCTCATGAAATAACTCATGATAATGATTTGACCTTAAAAATACATGAATAATCAACATTACCTCATTAATTACATTGAAGTCTATACAAGTATATAAAGAGACCAAACCTTAAATAATGCTAATCAAGGACTTGATTGACCATTACAAGAGCAAAGGTGACCATGTAAAATCTTGAAGAGCACTATGATTTTTTTTAAACTATAATGGTTGACCCTTTTGATCTAGATGGTCAAAAATGGTCAACAAATTAGTGATTCATAGGGGTAGCATGCCTGTAATATTGATAAATCAATGGGCATACCTTTCATGTGGGTAACTAATTTAGTCTCATGTTGCAATCTAAACTGATATACCTCTTAAATATCCAAAATCATACCAAACCACACAAAAATAAAAACACAACATGCCGAAGGCATTTAGGCAAAACACACAATAATAAACTCACACAAAAAAATTGTGTTAATCACTTATAGGAAATAAACACAACACATAATTATCTAGAAAAAAATAAATTAACATGAGTAGCAAGGATTAAAGTGTATCCCATTAATTGGGATACTTAGAAATTATCCATTGAGTCTTGATAGCTATAAGGCATTGTGTTCCTTGCATCCAATGATCAAGTAGGGCCCACTCCATAATGTATCAAATTTTGTGTTTACCAGGCTTGGCCCTATCCTCATCCCACTTTAAAATAAGATCACCATCTTGAAATTTTATTTCACTATCTCTCTTATCAAAGGATTTATTAATTTAGACTTGGTGATAGTCCAATGTATAAGTGGTTTAATATCTCTTCTCTTCTAACTCCATCAATTCTACCATCCTTACCTCTATATGATTATTATTTATTAGTTCTAGTTGATGTACTAACTCCAAGGTAGGCATCTCAAGATAAATACGTAATTTGGCTTTTATACCATACACAAAAATGTATGCTGAGTTACCCATAATTCTCTTAGGAGTGAATATATAATTTCATAAGGTTGTCCTCAACCTTGTATTCCATGTCCTTTTATTATCATTAATAGTCCTCTTGATGATCTTGAACAAGTTCTTCTTTGTAGACTCTATAAGCCCATTCCCTTGGTGATAGTAATTAGAATAAGTACTTTGATATATGTAATTTTTATTCTCCCATTCATTTATCTTAACACCCATTAATGGTAATGTATTATCAGATATGATGGTTGATGGTCCTCTAAACCTAGTCACTATGCTCTTATAGAAATCAAGGATTTATTTTTCATTAACTTCTTTAAGGGATACTAACTCTACCCACCCTGTAAAATAATTAGTGGTTATGAGTATCAATTTTGACCTAAAATTGAGGTATTATTAATCATACCTATAAAATCAATCCCCAATTACATGAATGGTTGGTCAATTTGGATGGGATTGAGAGGCAAGGTTGCTAATATTTGATTTCTAGTTAAGAAATCACACTTTTTACACCCTATTACTCATGCATAAGAGTCTTTAAAGAGGTTGGGCTAATATTATCCTACTCTCATTATAATTTTTTCTATAGTTTTAGGATAAAATGGAGTCTTACAAGGTCATCATGAAATTACTTCAAAATTATGCCTATTTTCTCAATCTCCACACATCTAAGAAAGATACCATTAATATATTTTATGAAGAGGACCCCATCAACAAGAACATACGGTATATGTTGAAGTCTAAAGTATATCCTTTTTGACTTATCTAAGTTGGTTGGACACTCACCTATTTGAAATAACCTTGTAATGTTTTGAATCTAACTTGTAGCATGTGAAGGCATTGCTTCTTGGGGCTCATCTTATAGTATCAAAGTTACTTCTTTAATCCCTTAAATATCTAATTCTAAGTGATCAAAGATACGTTTCCCTTTTACTAGTTTTGTGACCTTAACATATATATATCTAAAATATATATATATATATATATATATATATAGACACACACACATACACACACACACACACACACACACACACACACACACACACACACACACACACACACACACACACACACACACACACACACACACACACACACACACACACACACACACACACACACACACACACACACACACACACACACACACACACACACACACACACACACATATTTGATCACTTTAGTAATCCAACTTACCCTCTTTTCATTCAAGTCCTTGTTGAGAAGGAATTCTTTCAAACTTTGGTGGGATACCATGATGTTTATGTTGTTGTTTGAGACCATATGTATAATTATTTTTAAGTTTATTATGACTTCCAAGACTTGTTTATCTATAAAAGTATACTTCTCTTTGTATCCTTCAAGCCTTGACTAAATAATGAAATGGCTTCCTCATCACCTTGATTGTTGTGTTACATTAACATGGTAGATATGGTGTCAATATTAGATAAAGCATACAAAAAATATTCCTTGGATAATTTAGGATTTATTAAGGTAGGTACTTGTGTTATAGCTTATTTTATAGCCTAAAAATTCATCTTCCCTTTTTTAATACATCTAAATTTTTGATGCTTATTTAACATGGTTTTCAAAGGTTTTACAATATTGGAAAAACCTAGTATAAAACTTCTAGTAAATTTTATTTTCCCAAGGAAACTTTTCATCCCCTTATTATGCAATAGTAGAGACAAGACCATGATATCTTTCAGTCTTTTAGGGTCTATGGTGAGCCCTTCCTTTGAGATAATGTGTCTATGTATATTTCCCTCATGATATATAAACACACATTTTCTAGGATTCAAATATATCCCAAACTACCTAAACTTATAAAAAATTAGTCTTAGGTGGACAAAATGGTCACTAACATCTTTTTAAAAAATAATGATATCATCAAGATATACTAACACAATCTTGTTAATCAAACCTAAGAAGGTGATGTCCATGGATTTTTGAAAAGTATATCCTACATTAGAGATTAAAAAAGGCATATTATTATAGGCATATGTGCCCCATTTGGTTTTAAAGTTAGTCTAATATTGGTCCTCTTCTTTAACCAAGACTTGGTTATATCCTAAATACCCATCTAATTGTCAGAAATGTTTAGACCCTGTAACTATTTGAAGCATTCATTTCATTGAAGGTAGAGGATGATGATCATTCAAAGACACCTGATTTGAATCCTTGAAATCATCACACAACCTAATTTCCCCACTCTTCTTCCTCAAAGTAAATAGATTAACAACCCATGAAGAATTATTAATAGGTAAGATGATGTTTGGTTCAATTGACTTGATTAGTTCATTTTTCATCAAAACTTCAACCTTGGGATTTATGGATCTTTAATTTTGTCTCATTGTATTTTTTCCTTGGGTCTCACTCAATGGTGTGTTCAGATAGAATAAGGTAAAATACCTTAATGTCACTATATTACCATGTAGAGACATTTGCAATTTCTCTACATAATTCAATAAAGTAGGCCTTCTCATCCTTAGTTAATACCTTTCCTAGCTTGAGGATTTTTTCTTTGAAGATTGTAACTCCATAAAAATGCTCCCCACTAGCAGACATGCCTAACTTCTCCTTTATCACTTTATTTTATTCATTTAAGATGATTTCAAGGGTCACCAATCCTTTAGGGAGCTTGTTAGATTATTGTTTCACTATTTGGTCACCATATTATTCTTAAAACATGGCTTGATTCTTTAATGATAAATATCTTATTCACATATAAAGGATGAAATATACATATCACTATAAAATACTTGCTAAATTTCATTATTATCTAGGATAGATGGTCTAACCAATACCTTTACATGTAGTTGATATTTCTAACTTGTAACATAATTTGAGATGTCAAAATGAGCCCTTGTTATTTCCAATATATCAACATATTTGTTCCTCTATCTTGGGACTAATTTCAAGTTGAAGGATTCAAATTATTTAATTATATCCAAAATATTATTTTTTTATTCCCTCAAAAATGCAATTTTAGTAGCATTCTACCCTCTAACCTATTATACTACAAGTTTAGTATCACCATATGTTTACAATTTATCTTATTTGACCATTGGAGGCCATGACCAAGTCATTAATATTATATTGAATTAGATTATAGATAAATTATAACCTAATATAAAAAATATATCCTTGGAAGGAGAAACAAGCATTATACCTGGCCCTACTCTATTGTTGTTCCTTGAACCATAACAAAAAAATCACCACATTTGTTACTCACTTTCATTAGGATTGGAAAGGGATGTTATTATTTATCCTTCTTTACACATGTATTAGATTCCTAGATCACTTTATTCAATGTTCTTAAAATTTCATTGTACCCCATTCATCTAGGAAAAGGTCAGGTATGCCATCAAGAAATTCAATCAATTCTTGGTCATTGGATTTGTTTCCATCATCAATAATAGTGAAATTCATGTTAGATTTTCTTTCCACATAAGGTTATACATGAAAATTTTCCAAAGGTTTAGAATTAATTGAAAATAAAACACCATAACTAATCCTAAATGCCATATAAGGCCAATCTGAAGTCAAATATCCAATAATATTGGCATTAAAATCCCTTGACAAACAAAAGGAAAATTGAGGTGGTATATCCAAAACTATAATATATTGAGAGATAGATAATAGAGGAAAATCATGAAAAGTCAACTAAAAATAATTTATTATGCCAACTATTTTTGTAGTTGATCTATTTAATTGTAACACCCCCTTGAAATTTGGTTCATACTTTAAATTTAGCTTATCAGCTACTTGATTTGGCATGACCAATCTGCTTTCTCCACTATCATTCAAGTAATTACTATCCAATGAGTCTATAATTATATTATATAGGTATAGATGAGGAGGTTTATCTACTTTTTTAGTTTTGGTTGGTTACCCATCATTATTATTGAATACACTTGCCAAAATTTCCCCTTTTCACTAGGTTGCCTAGGTGTTGTATTGAGCTTAAAGAGCTCATTTTGGAGAAAATATATCTATCTAGGAATGGAAAATATTTTCAAAATTATTATGATTATATTAAACTTATTCATTTGTTCAAAAAATTTCATAGGAGAAATACCAACCTTGTCATGTCCTTTAGTGTCCATAGCACTGCCAAGACCTTGTGATACTTAATGCATATGATAAGTTATAACATTTTGAAATATATATTTTTATTGAGTAATAAGAGATATATTTTACACCCATTCCCCTTGGTATGTTGGATATTTTATTCTTTAGTTATTAATTTTTACTTGTACCTCTTCAATTACTCTTGTCATTGACCTAGTATTTGTAGCTATCGCATTTGATTCTATGTTTGCATTCCCTTGGTAATTGATTGCACATGAATATTATTGAATATGATTAAAAAAATTATCCTATAATTTATAATTATCTCAATTGAATTCTCCTCCACTAGGCATATCTTCTTGAGTCATAGTAGGCATTGTTCCCCAATGCCATAAAATCTTGCTTGGATGTCCAATTTGTATATATAAATGGATCATGAGGCCAACCCCATGGGAAATGATATCCATTATCTTACACAAGGTGTTTTTGGACATTTATAAGATATTTTTAAGTATAAGGAACATTATTATTTTAAATATTGTATTGTCTTATTTGATCTAGTTACCCTTGTCCTTAGGAATGGCCTTGAATAGGTGGTTTAGGAGTTTGATAGGATTGATAAGGATGATGTGCTTGATAATAACCTTGATATGGAATCCATTTTTTTTTTTTTTTGACTTTTTATACTTTGAATCTCTTCTATAATATCCTTTATCACATCTGTGTCATTTGACATACTCCATTGATTAGAGGTAGTTTGCTTATGCTTGCATGTGGTAATGGGAGAAATAGTTGGCATAGGAGTTTTCACATAAAAAAATAAATGAATATGGGGTTTGTGTGATATATTTATATTCTTTATAATTAAATTATTAATTCTTATATCAATCTCATAGGTATCAGGTAGTGTATCCCATCTCATGGATTGAATCGTCATGAATATGTCACTATTGAAAACTTTGAGGTAATAGATAAAATCATAATGTGAAGTAGGCCTTACCAAGATTGATATAATTTCCCATGTGTTTTTAAATCTTTTATTTAATTCTTGTATGTCCTCTTTAGGTACTCACGTTATTTTTGTTATTTTTTTTATCAAAGATAAGTATTCAGATTTGTCTTCAAATATCCTCCTCAAAGAGTCACCTAATTGATCCCATGAAGTGATATAATTAAGGGAAAAAGTAACATAATAATAAATTGACTTCAACTTGAAATAAATAACCAAAAAACTTATAGAAATAATATTTTTAATATATTTATGTATGTTGCAAAAATTGGCAATTTCTTTATGTGTTTAATAGGAGTAGTGGCATATTCTCCTATATAAGAAAGCACACTTTTGAGGGATGACATAGGAATGTCATCATATTAAGAAATTTATGGAGGAATATTGATATTAAATTCAATAAAGGGTAGGTTCCTTGGTGCTACCATATTAAAAATTAGACCCAACCAAAGTCTCTTAATAGGTATGTGAGAAACAAAGGATTTTTTTTGATATGGGTGAGTGTTAACAAACATCTTTGATATAAATAAATAGTAATTAATATCTAAAAATTCAAAAGGAATTACTTTAATATAACATATTTTTCTTACCTTAGGAATGAAATTGAGGCACTATTATTTAACTAAGGTCAAATAATTATTAGAGTCACCTGATACTCCATGAAGGAAGCTTTAAAGTTTCAGATTTGTCAAGATCAGCATCCACTTTAGATAACATATTGGATTATGATGTCCCATTAAGAATTAAATTAATATTATCACCCAAATCTTCACCATAATAATGGATAATCCATCTCCTCTAATTTGTAATAACATTGAAACAACTCATCTATTATGGGTAACAATTTTAAGAGGTGAACATCTAGATTATGGGCTAGCTCCCATGTACAACTCCTAAAATTAAACACTAACCAAATTTATCTTAACGTAAATATATATAAATATATTTAAACTAATCTAATATAGGTGATGAATCAATATAAAATCCACAAGTATTTTCACCTACACTATTGAAATTAACTACAAAATTGATCTCAAAATCCAATTTTTTTCTAATAGAATACTTCATTATGAAGGTAGAATGTAATATATAATTCAAGGTGGATGAATAATAGGTATAATAATGGAAAATATTAACTCTAATTATTATTTAAATCACATAAATACAACATATACACATCATATGACATGATAGAAAGTATATTACTCACACAAACCATGAACGAGATAGACAAATGCAAGTAAAGAGAGGTATCACTTATCATTCAAAAACAAAACCACTTCACACACTTACTTAAATATTTGATAAAAATAAAACTATTTTGAGTTATTATTTACAAATTAAATTCAATATTCAATTCAGTAGGGATTCACCATACCAATGTGTTGATCCTACTATAATGCCAAAAGAGGTAATCTATATAGAGAAATAAGGAATAGAAAGAGAAGTGGCATAGGAAAGATCAATTTACAAGTGTATTTAATGAAGTAAATAGTTAAAAATAATAAACAATTTGTGTAATAATCCCAAAAATCCATCTTCAAAATTTGTTTCATTCCTTAATCATATCTTTCAAGGGATTTGGCATAGGATAGCTTAATGGTTCATCATTCATCCAAAACTGCCCATATTGGTATGTGAAGATTAAAAAATAGTTTTATTGATAATTATTTCACAATTAAATGAATTTATAATTCCTCTTTGACACATATCATTACTTTAAAAAATCCCTTATTCTGACATTTTAGTGGCTATCATCACATAACTCCTTAGATGTCTTAAAACCCCTTTATATGCTACACCTCTCCTTGATTGAGAGATTTAAAACTTCACTTCATCTTCACCAAGGTAATATATAAAGATTAAAGGAATATTAATACATTATTGGACTTGAGACAACTAATTTATATCCATAAAATATTCACTAAGTATCATTTTTCACCCAAAGCTTACATTTTTTCTCAATTCTTTATAGCCCTAAAAACACACAAAGATCATTGTGCAAAAGAATGTACACATTATAATTTAAAAATAAGGTTATTTTTTAGTACATAGTATGTCCTTACATATCCTCACCAATTTTCATGACCCAAATCTAACTTTAAGTGTGCTTAATCACCTAATATCTTTTTGAAATTAGACCTTAATTAGGCCTTAGGAATAGAAACTAAACTTTTTCTCTATAGGCTTTCCACATGTGTGAAACTTTAAACAAGTATGTGATTCACTTTCCCTAGCCTATATCCATAATATATTCCAAATTTTTGATTTTGATACCTTGTGTAGATAGGTGAACCATGAAATGGCCAAAAGACTTAGACTTTTAAAAGCCTCTTTCACACTACCTTCAACAATCAAACCTGTAGGATAATTTTTAGGTGACATGTACAAATGATTAGACTTGAAAATTTATAATACAACCCAAATCATATCTCAAACTATTTACATTAGTATAGGATCTTCTATACCATATTTTAATCCCAAAACTTAATAAAGTACAACATTTATTACATTTGTACAGGTGCAATTACAAACAAGTGTCATGGTGAGGAACTTATTGGAGTGTTTAATGATGTTCAAGATGTTTTTGGAATAATAAAACTCACTTCAATCACCTTAGATTATAATCTCTATCACCGGATCCTCATTAGGGATTTTAAAGGATTTAAAGTAGTTTGAGTTCTTAATGATTATTCAAAAACCCTAGAGCCTCAATTCCTAGACTAATGACACAAATTTCAATTTAATAAGAATATTAAAATACCCTTAGGTGATTATTTTCCCATGAAGCTTTTAAATATAGATATGAGCATAATAATATGCTCCTCGGGTCTGTACTATGTCATTGGAGAGTGATCTATAATGTTAACCTTTATTCATAAATATTGGAGACTTAAACTAGTATCTGATGCTTAAAATTTAAATTTTAGACCCATTCACCATCCCTAAATACCACTAGATCCCATACACAAGGTTAGAGTCACAATAAGCAAGGTAAACTTGGTATTAAAATATAGTTGTGTAATTGGAAGGGATTAGGGAGGTTTTATATACCAAATTGACAATTTAATTGTATTAGTCTCCTCATGACTGCACACACATCCATGTGTGTGTGATTTTAAGCATACTAGTCCTAAAGAGGCCTATCAAGATCAAAATCATCTTCATTGAATTTTAGGAATATATGGGGCCATACTATCACAAGAGAAACATTATCAATAAATTTTATTTTTAATCAAACCTACTCTCTCTCAAATCAAATAGATACCTATTACTTTATGCAGGCATGTAGATGCCAAACAGACTATGTTTGTAGGGGTTAAAGTGAGTCTATCTTAATCACTTTCTTTGATCATTAATTTAGGTTTCATTTTTACCTTAGCTTACCTTTTTTACCTTAATATTTTTATCTAATCTATAAACCCATTATTCTACATTGCATATTTTCTCAAGTTTGAAAACCACTTGAGCAACTTAGGGTAACCTGTAGGTAGTCATTTGGGGTTTTGACTACATTTAGAGTTTATAACTTTTTATAAAAATTACTGAGATACTTAAATGATGTTCATCACAATATTGATATCTTATTTTCTTCTTTTTATCATCTTCAAATTTCTTCAATACCTTAAATCTTCACAAGCATACACTCTCTCTGTTATGTCTATTCAAGACATGACTGTAAGTGGTGATTAGATGAGAATCCTTTGAATATTAGGATTTGAAACATTTACTTATATACTATGATATTCAAATATTGATAGTAATTTAACTTAATTTAATGCATTTTCACATTCAACCTATCCTCTTACAAACCTATTATCACGTTCCTTTGTTAACCATACATGTATACTCCTTTTTCTTTTCCTGGAGGACTATTTTAGTTCTTTACATTTTCAATGGATTTTTCATCCAATGAGATCATTGTGAGATTTTATAATCTAGTTGAATGGATCTCAATTTTTCCTTTTATCTCACATTTACATTCTCATGTTTTCTCCATGCTGATTTTAAGTCTTAAATTGTTGAAGTTTTGTTATTCCACTTATAGGTTTTATTGAGGTGTCTAGGGTGAATTTGAAAACACACTTTATCTACTAGTATTTAACCCATTAGAGTGTTAAAAACTCAATTTTTTTCATGATTTATTATTAAAAAACCACTTCTAATATACATTACAAAACATTTATCAATAAATATAGACCTATAGGTCTGCATTTTTATATTTTTAAGCCTTATATGATGGAAGTCTTCAGATTTTCCACCCCAAGATAATTTATCCATTGTTTCATTACCTTTATCACCAAGTCAGGACCCTCATAAAACTTTTACAATGTAATACAAGACCTTTTAAAACCATATTTATATAGGCAACTTCAAAACATAGTCTTCAATCATGGGAACATAGATGACAATTGGAGATTTGGTACAAATTATCCATTAATATTAGAGAGTATTAAATGAGATGATATGATTTTGAAAACATAAAACCATCCATTTTATGCATTGAATGCTATCAACTCTACAAAAAATTGAAAATGTAAACTATGACATGTCCCTCATAAAGACTTTTCTTGGTCTCATGGAAGTTCACACCTATGAACCTATTGGAAACAAACATGTAATGATTATAGATATTTATATATACCTATTATAGTTTTCTTAATGATCCATAAAGCTCCAACTTCATGAAATTAGTGTAAAACATGAGCCAATGGTGTTTACTATGTGTTTTTAACTACTTATATTATTAGCAATGGTTTATATAATTCATCCCCTTAAGCCATAAAATATTATCATGAATCTTAAACCCATTATGTTTCCCTCCTATGCCTAGGATAATTTTACCCATCTCTTATATACGTTCATGAACCAAGTATAAAATTCTATCCTTCTTGAGCTTGTGAAGACCTTGATTGGGATTCTAAATTATTTATTACATTTGTTGACTTATAAACATATTTTAATTTAATTTTTAGTATGTATAAGTTTAAAATATAATGTTATACACATTTTCACCTAAATATGGATCCTCTTGGCCATACAAGTGACTTAAAATTGCTTTCTCTTGAATGATTTTCTATCTTGGACATTGGTCTACAAATTTATCTAACTCTAACAATGCTCTAACCATGTTCTTAAACCATACACATTATAATATATATTTTAATGTTGTTATTTTTGAAAATGACTTACCATTCTTCAATTTTGGCTTAGAAGGTGACCTAAAGACCTTAAGGTATATGAAAAACATGATAAAAGACTAATACATGAATAGATGAATTCTAATACATAAACAAACTTTATGAAATGACTCATAATAATAATTTAACCTTGAAAATACATAAATAATCAACATTAGCTCATGAATGACCTTGAATACATAAAGAGATCAAACCTTAAACAATGTTTTGACTCTTTTAGCCTGAATAATGATTATTATAGAAGATTCTCAATATTTTAATAATTATCTAAAAATTAAAGAACTTGATCATGATCAACAATGTCCAAGTACAAAGAGTATTACATATAATCAAAAAGATGAAAATATGTTCATACTGATGATTTTTCATCCACCTTCCTTCCATACAAGTTAACTCACATCAAAATCATTTCAAAGGGTTATGGGGAATATGAATACTAAACATTTAATGTTGCTAATATAACATTCTTGCCCCAATACTACAGATCCCCCACTAGGAAGGAGGTAAAAATAAATACCTATAATTATGGGTCTACATCATTTTATAAATCTATATTGTTTTCATAAGATAAAATAGAAATATTAAATGAGTTATGGTTAACCCCAAAATGTTTTGTGTCCTATTTCTAGAATCTAGGATATCCCATAAAAAAATAAATTCTTAAATGTATGGATTATAAAGGAAAATGTTTGGGCCTATATGAAAAAGGTATGTTATAACCCATTCTATCACAATGGCATAGGATAAATCAAGGCTAAGATACATACAACTTGGTGAGTATCCCTATGATGTTATCTTAGATACTTTTATAGTTTCTGAAGAGTCTTTGACTAATAAAGACATTGAAGTAAGTTATATCCTTAGTATATATGAATATCTTGTTACAAAAAACATTTTCACTAAATCCTTCATTTGAAACATTAACATATATCTCCATTATCATTCCCTCATTGATTGGGATCAACATAATGAAACTTATATATATTTTTTTCAAAATTATGAATCCATATTTGAATATATGGGAGTTTGAGATTACATGCCATCTAATGACCATAAGTAAAATTTTGAGATACATCTAGATGATTCTAAATATTTTAGAGAATAAACATAATCATTAAATTATATTTATTGAAAAAATATCTCTAAAATATATATATTTCATATCAAAATAAATTCCTAATATATATTCCCATGATTATCTTAGTCTTGAATAAAAGAAAGAATGTGATGTTTTATTTGAATAACTTTGTGACATTTTCCAATCATCTGAGGAGTATTTATTAACTTCTCCATCTATATATATATTATATCAATCTCCTTCCTTAGTATAATAATCCATTTAATTCAACATTGGTATTGAGGAGGATCTTAATATTTTTTTACTAGGGGCAATCTTACACTTGAAGAAAGAGAAAATATTACTACTCTTCTCTAGGAAGTCATAGACATTTTTTCTTGGTGTTATGTTAACATGCCAAGTCTTGATATAATTTTGGTTGTGCATTACTTATTTTTCATCCTAATGCAAAACATGTAAACAAAATATTTAAAATATGCACCCCAAGGTGGCCTTTCTAGTCAAATAATAGATCCAAAATTTTTAAGAAGTGGGACTCATCCATCAAATTGATTACTCTAATTGGATTTCCAATATTGTCCCTATTGGAAAACCAAATACAGGGGTTTTAATTTTCACTAACTTTGAGGATATTAATAAAGCATGTTACAAAGATGAATTTCTACTTAAAAACATAGACATGATCATGGATTATACAACTAGTTACACAATATCTCTCTCATATATGGAATATCTAAATATAATAAGATCAGAATTATGAAAAAGTATCAACACAAAACTACCTTTACTACTCGATGGGATATGTTCTATTATCAAGTAATGCCTTTTGGAATAGAAATGTAGGTGATAATTACCAAAGATCCAAGATTATTATTTTATATGATATGATGCATGACATAGTAAAATATTATGTCAATGATATTTTTATAAAGTCTAAAATAATATTTGAATATCCAAAAATATTGTAAATTTTATTTTGAACCCGAAGAAAATATAAATTTAGGCTGAATTTCAAAAAGTGTGTATTTGGAGTAACATCTAGAAAACTCTTGGGGTTAATTATTTTTAATTAATGCATTGAAGTTAAAGCATAAAAATTCAAATCAATAAATAAATAATCCTCCACCAAAAACCTCAATAAATTTCACAAACTATGAGGAAATTACCATACATACATCAATTTATTTCCCAATTGATAAATACGTGTCAACCCTTTACTCATCTTTTGAAAAACGGAGCCTAGCACAATTGGAGTACATAATTTTACCAAGAATTTAGTTATCTCAAATATTATCTATTAAAACCTATATTACTTTCATGACCAATACCTAAAAATCCTTTGCTTCTTCATATTTTATCTATTCTACATGCTCTAAGATCTCTCTTGCAAAAACATGATGAAAATGGAAAACAAATATTTATATATTATCTTAGTAGGAATCTTGTCTCTTATTGGATTAATTACAACCCAATTTAAAAATCCTACCTATTAGTTATGCTCACTTCCCAAAATCTAAGGCATTATATGCTCAATAATCGGGTTAAGATCTTTGCAAAACTTGATCCACATGAATACCTTCTATACAAATAAGCTATTATTAGGAGAGTGTCCAAATGGATTATGATCCTAATCAAATTTTATATTAAATATGTAAACCAAAAAGCTATCAAAGGTTAGGTATTGATAGATTAGTTATAATAAGCTACTTTTTCTGATTTAACACAATTAATAACAACCTTTCTAGATGAATCAATCATGGAAATTTATGAATCTCCATCCTAGAAACTATATTGTAATGGTTCCTTTACACTCATGGTTTAGGATCAAACATCCTCATAATTACTCCTCAGGGATACTTCATTCTTAAATAATTTAGGATTGCATTTTCATGTATAAATAACATTTTAGAATATGAATCATTAATTATAGACATCTAATTGGTTACTCAATGGAATATCTAGGAACTTCAAGTTTTTAAGGATTCATAGATCATAATAAAATAAGTCAACAATGAATTCCAGATAAGGGATAATGAATTTATTCCATATAATCAAATGGTTGACACTTTATAAATGAAATTTCATTCAATATATTTTGATCAAGCTCTTAAGGGAAGTAATAAATCCATATATGTAATGGATACTATTGGATCATTGTTAGAAGTAACTTTGGACATGCATCGAAACAATCTATTAGTAGAATAACTATTAGCACTCACCCATAAAACTCCCATAGCATAACATGTATTTGTGTCATATATCATAGTCCTATATGGTATCAAGATATATACTCCTATATCCATGATAATGTGAACCCACCCAGCCTAAATCATCAATATCGTAAGGCTTTCATAAGAAAGGCTTCTTGATACACTATTACTAGAAGAATGATCTATCTATGTGGATATGATAGAACCTTATTAATATGTATAAACTCATATAAAACACTTTTTATAATCAAGAAGGTCTATGTTGTCATTTATAGGGGCCATGCCAGCAAGATGGTCATAGCTAAGAAACTCCTTCGAATTGGGTATTAGTGGCTTAAATGGACCATGATGCTTGTCAGTATGTGAGAAAATATGTATAATGTCAAAAGCAAGGGGATATGATACATAATTTATATTAATAAATATAACCTATAATTAGTCTATGGCATTTTTCTAATTGATAATTAGACCCAATTTTCAAGATTAATTCCTCATCCTTTCATGGATATAAATTCATTATTACAACCAATAAGTATTTCACAAAGCGGGTGGAAGACATGCCACTCACTTACGTAAATGGTAAATATATTTAAAAATTAATCCTTAATCACATCACTTGTTTTATATCTATCAATGGAAAATCCTTAAAAAAACAAGATGTCAAGGTCTTATGTCAAAAACATCATAGTTAGCACAAATTTTCAAGACCATACTATACATAGTGCAATGTTCAAGTTGAGGTGATGAATAAAAATGTCCTCAATATTATCAATAAAATAATCAATGATGTTGGTTATAATTAACATCTCCATATATTATCTTGCATTATGGTCATATCACACTAGTGTACTTACTTTAAATTGTGCTACTCCATATTTTCTCATCTTTAGTACTTAGGCCATCTTGCCAATTGAGGTTAATCTCCCTTTATTATGAATATCACTTCAAACCATGATCACTTAGTAATCATATAGGATTTATGATTTGAAATAAATTTAATTTTAGGATGAAAAATGTGAATAATATTTAGATCATTTAATATCATATCAAAATAGGATATGAAATAAATTTGAAAATAAGGTTTGATCCTATGAATTTGAGATTGGCAACTTGCTCCTCAAAGAAAATCAGATAAATACTAACATACATAGGGAAAATTAAGGAAAACTTGAACCTAATTGGTTATTAACTTATGTTATTATTGTCAATTTTTCCTATCAAGGCCAAATTCCAGCCCTTATAACTCAAAATTTTTCAGGACACTATTATGAGCCTCTACATGGTGGTCAATCTTGTGTAGTTTAACTAAAAAATGAAGTATTTTGGCACTATAAATGGTAATTAATGAGAGAAAATAATATTAAAACATAATAATTACCCTAAAATAAACCCATTTTCATGAATTTACTTTATTAATAAAGTTTCATAAGTTAAAAAGGTCATTTTATGCAAGTTTAAGCCTGAAAAGGCCCATTTTTACCCACATGCCAAATTTGGAATCTAAAAGATTTTAAACGGTTAATAAATTTTTTTCACCATGTATATTACTCATTTTTATCCTATTAATTATCTTAAATTGATGGTGGAGGACTCAAGTTTTGATAAAAGGCACAAAGAAGGCATTTTTAGGCAAAAGTACAGATTGGTACGACCCATTAAATATAGTTGAGGCCAATAATTTTAATAAGAGAATATGAAACACATTAAAATATATATTTATGGTAATAATATGAAAAAATATCCAAAAATTAGTCCCCTTAAATCAATTGACTTCTTTTCACATAGGGAGAGCCCTTCAATTTTGCAGGTGGTACAACCATTAAAGAGAAAATCCACATCTACAATTTTGGACAAAGAAAGTAGACTCAGTGAGATTTCAAATGGATCAAGTTGTTATGAAATTGGTAATATTTAATTCATTATTCATCCATTTAAATTAAGGCATACATCAGTAGTCTTACATTTAGAGAGGCAACCATTTTTCTATAATTTCTCTTCATCAGGGCAACATGGTAGAAAAGTTTTAGGTTATGGAGCTTCTTAGGGGAATTAATAACCTTTACATGGAATCCATTAGTAATTTTAAACACATGTTATGTTAAAAAAAAATTAATAATATGAGTCCAATATTTAAGCTATAACAATGTAAAGGGAGTTTGTATGGTCAAAAAGAGAGGAATTTCAAGTTTTATTGAATTATTGTTTCAGAGGGTACCCTTCATGTTCATATGTTTCTCATGAAATATTATCAAAGTTTCATGAAGATTAATTTCAAATAAGATCATAAATGTGATCTAAAAAGTCCTTAAGGAGTCTTAGTTAAGCAAATATTAAGGAAAATTAGCATATTTTAAGGTTTTTTTAAGACACCTAGATTTTAATTTCACCCTCTTATGTACCTTCAATGGCATCCAAATTTATATGTGTGGTGAAGGTTATGATCAGGATTCCATAAATATATTAAGGTTGGAATTCACATGAAACTCATGTAATTTTCCACCTATATTTTGGTTCATCCCCATATTATCTTTCACTGCATTTCTCATTGCATAAACTTCTTTCCACCCTCCATTCATAGTTTCCCGTCCTCCATTCATGGTTTCCCCCCTTATACCCATATCCATTACATGGTTTCATTGCCATAAGGATTCAGTATCACCATGAATAATATTGTTCATACTAATCTTGTATGATACCATGATAACCATGATAAACTGAGGTAAAATTAGTACCTACAACTAATACACCAACAAACAAGGGTTTCTCAAGAAAATGCAGTGAAAGGAGAGTCTAGAAGATGTCTTATTCAAGATCTTGGCTCAAATGATTTTATCAAGTTGAATTAAATATAGGTAATATTATAATACCCATGATTAGTGACCTTCCCAAGGTCAAATTTAGTCTTTATCCATACAAAATGAATTCATATAACCAACTACAGTTGAGAAGGGATACATTCATTCTTAAAGGTTGAAATCATGGTCCAAATGCATAAGTGAAGGTTGATATATTATAATATGTTTTTTAATCCATATTATTACTTTATTAATTTCATAATTCCAATAATATATCCATTAAATTACATTTAAGTTCCCTTGGAGATAACCTATATGTCTGGTTTCAAGTCAAAGTTTATAACAAATTTTTATCAAGTTCTTTAGGCCTCTAGGTTCTTCATGAAAAGTTGGATAAACTAAATGAATGACTAGTTGAGATGGATATACTCAATAATGTATCTCTTTAAGAACTTAAATTCAAGGTCTTTAAGGGATCAATCAACTTAAGAACACTTCTACAATCATCTTCAAGGGCATAACTATAGCCAAGGAGTGAATAAGTTATGAAGAGGTTGTTAGGGAAGTTTGACCTTTATGTAAATTTCTTGAGACTATGGATATTATTTCACAAGTGGAGGTCTAATGTTCACATATAATTACCTATTTTTCAAAAAATTTAAAGAATACTTAAATCCTGTTATAGTCTATGTAAGGTCCTACAATCAACAAAGTACAATCAAGTAAATAGTAAGGAAAAAAGGCTCATTTTCAAATAGATGGTTGTATGGTGTGAAGGAGATAGTTATATAAATTTATTAATTGAATTTTAATAAAATAAAAGTATTGACAATAAAAAACTCATTTTTGGACATATTTTCTAGAAATCACTACCTAGAGTTGGGGTAAAGGTCTCTTGAGGTATGCATTTTAAATCACTAAGTTCAAGACTGTGAGAGGGATGTCGATATGGCAAGAGTTAAAAGATGCATATGGAATGATCATTATTTAATATAAGCTAATATTTTTGGGAATGACTCCTGAGGTTCATTTTAATATCACATAATCATTTACTTAATAAAATGATTACTTACATCCTTTTAAATAATCCCATTCCCAGAACTCTCAAAAAGATTGAATCAAACTATTTTATGAAAAGTATATTATCAAATGGGAGTTCATGTAATAATGATTATATAATCTCATAAATATGATGAATATAATTATAAAGGATAATCTATATTCAATATTCAACTTTAAAACTACACCTATAGCCATCATCTACAAGCCTATCTCCAAGAATATGGAGTTGACAATAAGTAGTCTAATGGAGAATGAGAACATGGTCTGATGATAGAGTTTTATTTCCATAGAGATAGTTCACGAGAAAAATAATTTTGAAATTAAATATAAAACATAAATATAGTGGATCCAAATAGTTCTTAACAATCAAGTCAACTATCAAATAAGCACCTATGGTCATACAAGAGTTGTTAGTAAATAGTCATATCTTCAATCTCATGAAGGATGTGGGCACAATGGTTCATGAAGGAGTTTCATGATCAAGATAATTATTCATGGGAACATTTAGGTATGAAATCATCAATATATAATGATAGGGTTCAAATCATTGCTTGAAAAAATAAAGGTCAACTATAAATATACATCTATAGCCATGTAATTAACAAATTTCTCTCTTACAATCACCTATTAGCAAAATGTAAACTAAAGATAATTTTAAGTTAATAAGTGGATTTATGAACACATATTATGAAATCAAATTAATAAATTTTATTCTATAATACTTATCACTACCACTAGATTAATGTTAGCTCTTGAAGATGTACTACACATGTATATTATATAGAATTAGGAGTTTGTAAGGCTTAATACCATAGTTTGGGACTCAATATGATGGAAAGAGAATGTGAGGGAAGTTTAAAATTGTTTAAATGTTATTAAAATTACCGAAGTATGATATGATGTTTTAAAAACACCTTTAAAACTCTAAAACACAACCTATAGCAGTGATGGCATGCAGTCATATGAGGTTTCTTAAGGAGGTGTAAAGTAACATAGGTGACAGTGAAGATTGAGAAGTAACAAATAAATATTAGGGTGTTTAAATAAGTCTTTAATATAATTTTAAAACATATAAAACATGATTCAATCCCAAATACAAATCTAAAACATGAAAAGACACTCTCTTAGCATGAAAATATAGTCACAATCAAACTCATGAACCTGTCTTAGAGGAAATAGTAGATTTGGAGCCCCTTCAAGTGGAATCAAGACCTAATTATTTATAAAATTAATCATTATGACCTCAAAAATACTACCATGTCATCCTCAAGATAATTTAAAAGGTGTATATACTCACTATTCTAACACAATCAACTGATTATCTACTAGCAGTCAAAGAAGTAGACTAATAAGATTTTAAGAGGATTGAGATCATGGCATAAGGTTTGAAATACATAATAAAGTTTTAAAGGTATATAATGATTATTTAAAATTATTATGTACATTATAATCATGGTAATTCATTAACTCCATACAAATTATTCCCTTGAGTGAAAGTAGAAGATGAGGAAGTTAACACATGCTTGTATGCTCATGGGGTCATCAACATGGGAAGGGTAGTATTTCAATACATAAGGAAGATAAAGATAAAATTTAATAAAATTATTAAATATCATAGATAATAGGATCTCATGTTATCATAAAAAACTCATCAAAAATCCATACAAATACAAAGGTAGGCAATAGTCCCTACAGGCAGTCTTAAGAAGAATCAAGGTAAAATGGAGTTTGAATATAAAATTGAGGTTAAAGGGGATATAAAAAAGTTTTAATAAATTAATTATGAGATATTTAAACCATAATAACCAATTATAGGTGCCTTAAACCATAAAAACTTAGTAATAGGCCCTTTTAGGCCTAAATCTAGTTTCAAGCGTAGAAGGCCTATATCACATGAAGACACATTCAAACCCTATAATAAATATGACATATTTAAAATTATATTATGATATGTTATTTTAATTTATTATATATTAAAATAATATAAATATGGGAGGTAAGGCCAAATTCATGCTTTGGAGGAGTTCGAACTACTACAGTCCAAGACACTAATTCTACCCACCTAATCAAGTGCTCATATATTTTAACACATGAAGAGTGTTTCCAAATTATCTAATAAAATTTTTAGGATACATATGAAATTATAATTAATTAATAATTTAGTTTGGTTGAGTGTATGTACTTTTATGAACAATCACTAAGAGCATAAGCATATCCAAAATGCATTCAAACCCCTACAAGCAAACTTATTTAAGTATGTATTTTTTCATACCTTTTTCATGGGATCCTAATATTATAAATAAATTTAAGGGGTATATACAATAAATATTTATGACAATAAGTTTGGGTTTGGAGGTCTACACATTATGAAACATTGTTAAGAAGGTTTACCTCCAAAACCCTCCCAAAATCTCATAAGGACCAATTATGAGAAAAGTCAATTTTATTACAATAAAAACCTCATGAATCATCCTAAAAAATCTTAAAACATGAATTAAACTTATATAGAGTCCTATAAATGGTCCTTTTATGTATGAAAATATATGGACATGGTAGGAAATATAGTTTTTTTGGAATAAAAAGTGATGAAATGAGAGACACAAGGTAGTTTAATGGATTCCAATCCATGGAGAGTGAAATTTGGAACTTTTAATTCCTTATAAATTTATTATATGGTACAAAAAATGACTATAAATGCCTCTATGAGATCCTTCAAAAGAACCAATCTATAGAAATTCAAGGTAATCTAACCTAGTCAACTAGTTTTACTAAATTACAGGTGTTTCTTCATCAAAAGGACCTGTATCATGACATGAGAAGTTTATATAATCCTAAATATAATTGTATTTTCAAGTTTTAAATTTTTCATATAGGTTCTAATGGTCATCAAATGCAACAAGTTAGGCTAATAGGCTTATTTGATCAATCAAGTGAAGATGAAATTGGCATTGAAGGGTTGTCAAATGAGTTTATGTGGAATTTTTAGGCCATATATTTTATATTGAAGAGGAAATTTCATGAATATATATTACTAAAATTATATTTCATACAAAGGAGGACTTAAGTGGGAGTTAACTTGTCTTAAGAGTCAATCAATCTGAGTTGTTTGATCATGAGTTGACTAGAATTTAATGCATATCCCATGGTTTTCATTCAAGAGAGGAAATTAAATTATCTATGTCTCATGTTAAGTAGATTTATATATCAAAATTATGGTGTATAAAGTATGCAAGAAAGTTGAACAAATAAAAAGGGTCTACCATCTCATTTCAATGCAAAAGTGATCATGCAAGGAGCATGTAAGGCATTTGACACAAAAGATAAATATTAAGGAGTATTCATTAAAAGTTATAGTTTATTTTTAATTTAATTAATGTAGAGTTGACTCCTTCCTCTCTCTTATATGCCAATATATTGTATTTTTCTATTCTCATGTTTTATATATTTAGGGGTTTAGGCCTATTTTTAGGATCCCTCTCTTGGGCATGATGAAACTCAGCCAAGATTGATCTTTGTAACCTTTTGAGATAATAAAATGAATATTTAAATATTAATATATATAGTTTTAGTGTGTTATATTGGTTTTATTTACACATGTGGTATTATCTTCTCCCTTGGTAGGTGTTAATCTCACCTAGTTACTAGTATGTCATCTCATGCACATCATATATAGTGTTTGATGTTTATTGATTGAGGTAATAGTGGATATAATAAATATTTAGTGCCTTAAATTAGGATTATTACATAATTTACCTCATTATTTGATCACTTTATGAACCTTTATTTTAAATATTATTATAAGAAGGCCTTTTAGAATTGTAAATGCATTACTTATAAGTTTTGTATGAGGTAAAATTAATTGGATGAACCATCAATATAGGTGTATCACCATCCATATAATATATTTACATTTTATTTTTCCCTCTAACATTTTTAAACCCAAAAAACATAGTAGGTTTTAGTAATTTGAGCATCAGTGATACATCAAAGGAGTTAGCCTCACAATCTAGTGGTCTAGTCTAAGTACAGGTGTCCCACACCTTAGACCATTCCAATGTTAGTCTATGTGTTAATGAGATTAGATAAATATTTATTTACTAAGGTGATATATAGGTTGTTAATAGTTTTTTCATGCTTTATGGGACACATATCGAGTCATTTAAGTACACAATTACACCATATTGGTCTTTAGAATTAGTTTCAAGTACTCATATGGTCCTTATCTCTAAGGTAAAAGGAAATTTTATTCATAATTCATATATTTTAATTTTATTATAAGATATGGTATCATATGGGAAATATTTTAGTCATATGACTTATTATAAATATCCCTATGATCAATTTTAGTTCCAATATGATCCATATACATCTCATCCTCACTCATATCAACCCTACCATGATACATATCAGCCTTATGATGAACCTCACCAATCATATATAGATCCCTATCACTACTATGGTGAATCATAACAATCCTATGATAACCCTCATGAATCTCATGATCCTCATGATCATCTCAATAAATTTCTAAGATAATCCATTTCAAGATTCAAACAAACCTTGTTTGGCTATGAGAAATAAATGGTAATCATAGACACTCAAAATATATATGGACTTGATATCTCCAAGAATGAAATTGAGAGTATGATAGTCTCTTTAAATCAATATAAAAAAGTATGTGAAACTTCAATAAATAAGGCCATTCAAAATTTTGTAGTGATATTCTTGGCATAGGTGGTCTAATTGTAACCATTAAAGAGAAGTTTTTTATTCATGAGAGACATCAGTTCCCCATTGAGGTTCCCTTTTCTCTTCATGAACATAAAACAAATGTATATCACATCCCTCAACATTCCATTCAAACCTTTCCAAGATTTCATATTTGGAAGCCTATCCAAGAGATACCTAATTTTTTTGAAGAAGTATGTTTTAAGGGTAATCTTCATTTTTCATAGTAAATCATATAGGAATATTCATCTTCAGGTTTACAAGGAGAGATATAAAATTAGTTAGTTTATGAGGTTTAGGTTCACTTAGCCAAATATATTGAGCTTTCAAAGCATTATCTTCAATAGTCGATAGTAGCTACAAAGGAAACATAGCAATAAATTCCTTCTTTTATACCCATGGCTATAGCAAGTGTAATTCAAGAGGACCCTAAACCAAAGATCATGACTTGGAAAAAAATATACCATATTAGGGAGATTGAATAGCATTCAAGTAAAAGTCTAAGTGTTAATATGGAAATTAAGTAGGATATTTTTCAACCTCCATTCCTTCCTCTTCAAAATCCCAAGGCCTTTCCTTCATGTAAAGTTATTCAAGAGAATTTAAAATAGAGAGAGGAATTTATGGTTATCCAATTTGAGCATCTCCATGAGAAAAATAAGGCATCCATGGTAAAATATTTGGACCTTTCTCATCTTATTGAGTATTTTAAGGGATCCACCATACCAATTATTGAGAAGTAACCTCTCCTTTTTTAGGTAAGTAAAGAAAGTTTAGATAAGATGAATAAAGATGAGAGAGTCTTGAGTGAACAAGATGAGGATGACATCACCATTAAGACACTTATTGATAAGGATAACCATGACTTAGTCTTTCATAATGTTAAATAAAATGAGTTAAAAGATGATCTTTAGATGCAAGATAATACACAAGAAGAAGAGGTGTTATTTGAACAAAAATAGGTTAATTATCAAGATCTTTTCGGTCAAATAGTATTTTTTCTTCATCAAGATGTTCATCAATAAGTTACAAAAGTTACCATTAATAATTTGAATCCAACCAAATAAGATAAGTGTCAAGGTAATGATGATGAATTTTGGAAGTAATATACATATATTTGAAATGAGTATCGAGCTCTTGAAGGTCTGAAACTTCCTATTAAGGATGTTAAGGACCAACCAACTACTAAAATTTTTATGTTTGGCCAATAAAAAGATCATGGTCATGATGATGTAAGGAATCAAGAAATGTTGGTTGAAGTACTACCTCAACTCACTACTCCTAAAGATAAACCAAATGAATAAATATTTCCCTTTAGCATGCCTAAAGAGATATAAGAGGTCAATCATGAATCTCTTGACAAGTCACTATTCAATGTGGATCAAAGTAACCAAGACATATCAGGTCAATGGTGGCCCATGAATGAAGAAAAATTAACTTTATTCTTTCAAATTAGAAGAATATGGTAGGATGATGACTAGGTCTTAGATCCATTATACATTCCATACACCTCATAATGGAATTATAAGGCCCATCTACATCACCATGAATCCATGAACATGTAAATGATCTAATCTAAAATAAGAAGATACCAAAAGGTGGAAATCATACTTTAAGACTCTATGGTGAACAATCTAGTTTTCCATTTGACCCTGGAGGAAAGCTTTTCATATCAAGTTAGTTGTTTTAGGTTTCTTATCATGTTTTAATAAGTGAATATCATAAGTAATAGTCTATTTTCTTGTTATTATTATCCTTAGGTTAGTTATGTTTGTTTCTTATCTTAATTGATTCTCTTTAAATTATTTCTTTTCAATCTTGTTATTTTTGCATTCAAAATAGGTGTTAGAAAGTCCAATGTTTGTTTCACAATCAAAAGAGTCATCAAAACATGTTGTTGTGTTTCAAATTGCCATTATCATATATTGAGAGTTGGGGTGAATCAGTATATCAATTAAAATTAGTCCTTTAAGTACTTTTAAATTAGATTAAAATATATATGGAGATCAAATAAAATATGTCAAGATCACACAAACACAAATACACATGTCACTAGATTTATATGTGGAAAACTCGAAGGAAAAAACCACATTTAGAATATTTGCTATAATATACCATTATAATATAGCCTCATAGGGCATAACATCACTAGTTACACATTTAAGGGTACCAACTCTAAGGATACACCAATCCCATGCTTTAAGAGCATAAAATCTAAGGAAGCACCCAATCCCTGATTTAAGCACCCACTTAGCTTATCTGATGGCACCAACCAATTAAATTAATATATGGAGATAAAAATCCATATTAAATAATAGATTCATAAATGAATCCAATCCTTCTATTCTTTATTATAGGTCTGATCTATAATTGCTCATACTATGCACCTAATCTCTTCATGCCTTTATTCTCTTTCCCCCTCTCTCTATGTGTCTAGATCTATCTTTATTCAACATGTTATCTCTCTCTCTCAACTTTGATCCTCTATGTCTCCATATTTTATGTTTAACACAATTTAAATATCTTTATCCACACTTTTTACCTTTATCCTAGATGTCATACATATAAATAATTAACCTAGGGTTTCATTATATTCTATGTGTTCACACTTGGACTATAGCAAATCACTCCAATTTTAGACTTTATTTCATTATGAATTAAATTTTTAGCTTCCCACATCTCAAATTCATGCATTTATTCCATGATTCCTAGTCTCATTACTATCTATAGCATTTATTAGACTCTAATTTTGATACACATACATATTTAAATAGATTTTCTTAGTTATATATACTAGTCTCATTGTCTATGTCATGATATAGGGATTAAATTCATATTCATACATTTTCCTATTCCTAAAAATTATAATAAATGTAACTTTAAATATTTATTATTTATCTTGTATTTGGTGCCATGTTTCAGTGGTCCATATTCAAATAGATTAACTTTAAAATGCATCCATTGATCTTCCTAATCTAATATTTTATGTGTTGTTCAATATATGAAGATGCATGATCTTTATCTTTGTCTAGATGTTAAATTTCAAGCTCTTTATCCCATCTCACTACTTCCACATCTTTGGATCACTTTCACTCTATCAATATTCTCAAACTTGTTTCATCTTTAACTCACCACTATGTCGATAAACCTCAAGTAATTTAATTCATCTGAGTCCACTCACTCCATTGGATATCCTTTTCATGATCACCCACTCACCATCAGATATTTTTACAAGATTATTCATTAACTCTTACAAGCTTAAGCTCATTGGGTCTTTGTTTGACAAGCTCTATGAATGTGACACTTGTCACTAACATGTTTAATCAGAGTCTTTGAAAATTTAACTTTGTTACGCTCTATCAAATATAAAATGTATGATTAAGTGATAGCCACTAATCAAGTCAGGACATATATAAAGTCTAAAACTTAAATAATATGAAGTCTATTGATCACTACTCAAGTTGGTAATTTCTAGGTTGAGGGGCTAGTTTTACAATGATGAGAAAGGCTTAAGTTATAACTTAAGCTACTAGGTCCTATCTATATCTAGTCAACATCAAAATATAAATTTCCTTTGATTCCATGACTTAAACCCTTGGGGTTTATCTGAGAAACATTATCATGTTTGAGAATAGAGATAATTCAATTCTGAGCTCATTCCTTCTCATTTGAACCTACAGACCATATGTTTAAAATGATCATGAAAAACCCATAATAGATATTTTATTTATTTCAATTAAAAATGTATATAAATTATCTTTATAAAATCATGACAAATTTACAAGACCTTGTGAATATTTGACTAAATATGGAGACCATTTCAATATGCCTAGAAAGCTTACATTACACTTGGATAACTATTGTTGTGCTTAGTTGCATGACCTTAAAATTAGCATATAATATCCTCTTACATAGGCTATTCCATCCATATATTAATTTATTCTTGAATAATTTATATGTGTAATATTTGACATCATCAAAGTGCCTACTTATCTTTATTTTACAACCTATAAATTTTAGTATGTTGGTAAACACTATCAAAATGTCTTGGAGCCATACTTTGCTTAAGTATATATTTTATTATGTTATGTTGCATGACCTAATATTTACTAAATATAAACAAGGAATGAAAATGAACAAACCCATATGATCATTTTTTCTTTAGATATCCATATTTGCAAATTTTGACCTCATGAATATGCTTACTTGGCTCTATTGAACACATTTGCAAATTTGACTAACTATTGGAACTTAGTGAATTATCTCTAAGTAGCCAAATTTGCATCCCCATATATTCAACTATTCTTCATTACATTAATTTAAATATGTAACATAATATCTAGGGACTAATTTTATCACAACCATGTGACAAACTCCCCCATACTCATTCACACATGGCAATGGTGATGTCAACAAAACTCCTCATATTTTCTTGTCTTGGACCCAAAATGTTTATATGATCAATATGAAGAACTATATGAATTTAATATATACACATAAGCATTATAATAATCTTTGACCTTTGATAAGATTATTTACATATCCCATAATCACCATATTCAGTCCTGAGCTTCAATGACATCTATAATACCATTCTCCCTTTTGACATCAATGGCAATCATATTTCTAGCAATCTCACCCTTTGTCATTAATGGAAAACTAAATTCTCTAATCTTCTAATAATTTTTGAATTGCTTGTATTAGATCCTAATGATTATGAATTGAATCTATTTATATCAAAATTGTTCCCCTTAAGTAGTGACAAATTTGCCTAATACTCAACTTTGAATTTTGCTTTGCTTCTTCTTTGACATTTGCACTTTTTCTCCAAACTTGTGTAGAGATCATTTTTATTTTTTCTCTCACTTTGACATCAGTGGAAAAGGGACTCTTTCTAATTATATTTCCAAATGTTTCTCTCCCTTTATTAGATAAAGGAGTTTATCCAAGTATCATAAACCATAAACTCATTAAAAATTTGCAAAAGTAAGAATAATTGAGTTTCCTTTTCTCTCTTATTCTATGGATTACAAAATCTTCTATGATACTCCCCCTAGAATCATGATCTATCACTAGGATCTAGTGGTGTGGTGTAAGAGCTACTGATCCAAACTTTTGTCTCAAATATTCAATTTGTTCTTCTAGGAAGAGGTTTGGTGAATATTTCTACAACTTGATCCTTAGTTGGAACATATTCCATTTTGACCTCGAGATTTACAACCCTCTCTCTTAAGAAGTGATACTTAATTGATATGTACTTGGCTCTTGAATTCATCACTATATTGTTTGATATGCTAATAGAATTTGAACTATCATAAAGAATAGAGATAGGTTCCTTATACTCTACCTTAATGTCCTTGATTTTTTTTCCATCCACAATACTTGAGTACAACATATTTTTGGTGCCACATAATCTGCTTCTGCTTTAGAAAGAGTAACTAACTCTTAATTTTTTCTTAGCTATGAAATAAGTCTATCACCAAGGGAAAATGTACCACCACTAGTGTTTACTTTTTCAGCCACACTTCCTACCCAATCAACATTTTTATATGATGTCAAAGTGAAATATTCACTTGTTGGATACCATAGGCCATAATCAATTATGATCTTGATGTATCTAAAGATCCTTTTCACTATATTGGCATGTGACTCTTTAAAAGTATATTGAAATCTTTCAACCATGCACATGACTTGCTTGATATCAAGTATTTATATTATTAAGTATACTAATTTACCTATCATTGATCTGTATATAATCTAATATGTATCAAAGGAGTCATCCTATTTTCTCAACTTGCATCCAGTTATCATATGAGTACTAACTAGTTTTGTATATTCCATTCCAAATTTCTTGAGAATTTATTTTGCATAGTTGGTTTTATACCAAGGAAGAAATAAAGTTCTCCTATCATAGACATCTCAAACCCACTTTGCCTTTGTGTAGAAAATTCTTTGCACATTTTGTTATTGAAACCAACAAATATGATGTCATCTACATAAAAAAATATCAAAATATGATGACCTTATGATTTTAAGTACATATTGATATCTATAAATCCTTTATTGAAATTTTTTTGTTGAAAATACTAGTCCAATATTTAATACCATGTGCTAGGTGCTTGTTATAGACCATACAGTGCTCTCTTTCATTTGCATATGTAATCTTCTTATTCTGATAACTAAATTTTTTTGGTTATTTAATATAGACTTCATCTTCTAGGTTCCCATTAAAAAAAGCATACTTGACATCATTTTGATATATTTTGAGCTTCTTATAAATAAATAATGCTAGAAAAATTCTTATAGCTTCTAATAGAGAAACTAGAGTAAATGTTTCTTCAAAATACATGCATTTAACCTGTGCATATCCTTTGCACACTAATCTTTACTTATTTATTACAAAAAATCCATCCTCATTAAACTTATTTCTATAGACCCATTTTGTACATATCACATTCTTGTTTGAAGGTTTTAGGACTAATTGCCAAGTTTTGTTCATCTCAATTTGGCTTAGTTCTTCTTCCATGGCTTTGAGTTAGTTCTCATCCTTTTTGGCTTAAACATAGATTTTAGGCTCAATTTTAGACATTAAAGAAAAACTTACTTGCTATTTATTCATTTCAGCTCTTCTCCTTGTCATAACTCCTTCATTCTTATTGTCAATTATCTACTCTTTAAGATGATGCTTTTGAACAAATCTTGGATGTGACTTTTCATTCATTTCCTTAGCCTTTTCATTATCTACTTCTTCTTCAAGATTTGATTCTTCAATAGTGATTTCTTTGTCAAGTTAAACATGTTCCAATACTTCTTCAACCTTGACATTGATGCTACCTACAATCTTGTCTATCATTTTATTATCATATACATAGGCTTTTCTTTGAGTGAAATAACCAATAAATATTCCTTTATCAATCTTGATTCAAAGCTTCCCAATTTGTCCTCTTTTCTATTGATATAACATTTGCTTCCAAACACTCTAAAATATTTAAGAGAGGTAGGATTTCCATATCATAGCTCATAGGGAGTTTTGTCATTATTTACCCTCAATTGAACTCTATCCAAGATGTATATTGATTTTTGGACTACTCTCCAGTATCCATCAGGTAACTTGGCCTCTTTTAGCATTATTCTAGCCATCTCCTTGACTATCTTATTTTTTCTCTCAACAACTCCATTATATTATGGAGTCCTTGATGTAGAGTAATGCCTTTTGATCCCATGCTTCTCACAATACTCTATGAACTCATTTGAGTTAAATTCTCCACCTTTATTAGACCTTAAGAATTTGATCTTTCATTTAATCTCATTCTCCACCATGGCTCTAGAGATCTTAAATCATTCAAATGCTTGAGACTTATCCTTCAAAAAGGTTACCCATGTCATTATTGAATAACAATCTACAAACATAATGAATTATATTTCTCCTTTAGATCTTTTCTTAATATGACCACAAATACTAGTATGAACTAAATATCAAGGATTTGTATTTTCATACTCCTTTGTTTGAAATTTGACCCTTGTCTACTTTCCTAGTTGACATTCTGTACAAGTAGTGTCTATAGGTTTAGATATCTTGGGCATGCACCTGACACATTTATTTGTGCTCACTTTTACTAGACTATAAAAGTTTACATGACCCATTATTATATGCCATAACTATCTCTCATCAACCATTCCTATTAGGGAGTTATTTCCATTCACATCAACAAGATTGTAGATATTTCTTTCAGTCCTTTTCCCTTCTACAACTATTCTTATAGATCTCATTCACTTGTAACTTTCTACATCAAATGTGGCCTCATAACCATTGTCACACATTTAGCTAATTATTAGCAAATTATGTTTCAATAATTCAACATAAATAACATCATGTGTATTTATTTTACCATCTATGTTCAAGGTTCCTTTACCTTTGATCTTTACTGCTATGTTGTCTCCCAAACTAACATATCCTTCCTTATATTTGATTAATTTGGTGAAATTTCTCTTATCACCAATCATATGCTTCAATAAACTACTATTTATCTATTATCACTTATATATTCACCCTTTAAGGAGATGAAAATGCTTTCCTCATCCAAGTGGCACAATGGAATCACCTCTAGGCTTGTGGGTAACATAATGAATGAGGTGAGTATCTACATAGGGCTAGCTCCCTTAATGTACCATTTAGGATCAAACTACAACTAGAATTTGAGGGGTGAAAAGGGAGAAAGGAGATGAAATCAAAGATAAACTAATGGAGGTGATACAAAAAATTTACTGATGACATCCAACCATATGCATATTACACTTGATCTCAAGTAATAAACCAAACATACACTATCTCAATCTACAACTTCTAACATCAATGTTATATTATGAGGGAAAGATAAAAATGTAGGATAAAAGGACTAGAAAAGAGGCCTTAAATGTCATAGATGAAATAAAAACTCACTCATTCCTTTATTTATCCAAATAGCACTTTGCATGTGCTTTAGTAATAAGTTTTCTAATTATAGATAGGTTCCAAGAATGAGTTAACATGATAAGGAAACAAGAGTGTCACTTAATAAAAATAGGACATTCAAGTATACACACTCAGTACAGTAATGGGAGAGGTAAAACTTAGTAATTTTATTGATAAAAAGGTATAAAATTGAGCAAGGCTTCTCCATACTCAGGTGGAACATCTAATTTAGTCAAAAAAAGTCTAAATTTTATAAGGTTTGAGAGAGAGAGAGAGAGAGAGAGAGAGAGAGAGAGAGAGAGAGAGAGAGAGAGAGAGAGAGAGAGAGAGAGAGAGAGAGAGAGAGAGAGAGAGAGAGAAGTCCAAGGGTCACAAAGACACTTTTAAATATGATCCAATCAGTTAATTATGAATTTTAATATGATATGTGATGAACCATGTAAGGTTAAGAGTTACAAGTGTCATTCCAAGTCAGAAACATGAAGAAAAGTGGCAAGAAACTCCTAATTTCGCATAGAAAAAGTGCCTTTGTCATTGCCTCTATTTGGACATCCCATAACTGATAAGGACCAGTTATAATGATTGGAATTAAATTTAGGGATATCATACCTGTCTTTCTCTACATGGTTTCATGCCTAGTCTTCTGGAATCGACTAAAAAAATCCATCATCACCTACACTCTAAGAAACCTCCTTCTCATGCACCTTGCATAATCATCTTCAAATTTGGCTTTATTTTTTCATTAAATTACATAAAATTAAGTGGTTTAAATGTTTAAATACCATACATTTCCTTAGAATAATTATGGGCACCTTAAAATCACTTTACATGAACATGTCTTCCCTTCTCTCTAGCTTGTGTAATATGCTAGATTTGATTGGTGAAATCGAAACACTTTTTTCGGGAAATTAGAAGTTAATTCAAGGAATTAAATTAAATTTGGAATTATATTAATTCTTAATCTTCCACCCAAACTTGGTTTCATCTTTTGACACTTATTTTAACCTATTAAACACATAAAAAAAGTGAGAAAATTCATGTTTTTGCCCTCTTCCATACAAGTTGTACAACTCAAAAGCACGTGGAGTATATTTAGAGAGTATTATCCAAGTTCCAAAAAATTTTAATGAGTAAAATATTCCATTTTATTGGCTATCCAACTCCATTTTCACAAAATGGTCCTTAGCAAGGGTTTAGGAGGGTTTTAAAGTAGGTTTAGTTCTTAAGGATTGTTGATAAAAGTTTCACATCAAAATTGTAGAAAATTACATAAAAGTTATCTTAGTGGACCCTTATAACCACCCTCATCTTATTTTTATACCATTCAAACATTCATGGGAGATATGATCATTTGAAGTTAGCTTATAAAACTTATATCTATCATTTCAATAGGCCTGATGGGTTTCTGAGCCAAAAATGGCTTCTCCTAGATTTTATTTGCTTCAAAATGATATAAAAACATCTTATTACATCTCATACACATTATATAATAATTTATAAATCTTACCGAAGATGAAAAGTGGGAATGGCCTCCAACTTAGTCATTAGCCTTAATATTACCTTATAGGTTTGACTGCAGACTTGAGGATCTAGGTCAATATGCATGTTCCATACTTGTATTATTGGTTTATTATTTTTTTATATGTAATATTAAACTTAAAAAACCATATTTAAGGTTTTCATTGGCTTCTGGTTCATGTTTCCCATATCCTTTGTTAAGAATGCATGGTTTGTGCATGGGGAAAGAGCCCCCTATCTGAGATAAAATATGGGGAAGTTTCCATATTTTATTAGGTATAATTAATATTTTATGAAATTTAGAAATTTTTTAGGACTCTCCACAAAAAAAATTATCCTATTATCATATGATTTGACTCTCCAAACTTTCAAATTCCAAGACTAGTTTCTAGGTAGAAGACTGTGTGCAAGAAATGCCAAGGTGGACTGTGTTTGATCACTTAGAGACCTTACTATTGATTTATTTAAATTATAAAAAAAATTATAAAGAAAATTATATTAATTTTTTATATTTTATACTCATTTTTTCCTCATTTCCACAACTCAAGGATCATTACACTCATGGATTCACAAGACTAAGCCTTTTTACTATCCTTACTGTGACAACCCTTGTTTACTAACTTGTAAGTGAATGATTGGAATTAAAAATTATATTTCCATCCTCTTATTATTATTTAATTATATTCAACTTTAATTTTACATGACCTACTTACTTCATATTCATGTCTTACAATACCTAGACATGCTCTTTTCCAATCAAAGCCTAACTAAGACATCTTGTAATTTGGCTCTGCCTATAGGTATCCATGTGTGCTTTATCTTCAAAAGAGTGTATACAACCTCTTATGATCATATTATAATAATATTAAACCTATATAGATCATTTCCCCCCCTTTAGTTACTCTAAGTCATCACTTAGGTTTTCTTTCTCAACTCAGCTACCTGATTGTGTTCACTCTTAAGGACCCTATTGTAGGTGTTTATGATTTTAATTAGGCCTTTTAAGACATTTATTTGAACCTTCCCAAGGGTTATGTGACCCTTTTATATTTATTTGAGATATTATTTCATCTTTAGTAATACTAGGTCACCACTTAAGTATTCTTTTCACATCATTATTCACTTACAATCACCTTCAGTAAGGTATTTGTGCATATGGTATATATTTTATCTTTGGTCATATTATTAAGAGGTCCTTATTATATATTTTAAACCACTTAAATTTTATTCATTTTTTATCCACCTTGAAAGGGATCAAATATGATTAAGATCTCAAGTGAACACTATGTTGTCTCCATACCGAGCAGACTGAGACAATTACTCTTAACCTTGTTGTAGGTGCACATTCAAGACACTTGTATGGATAGGGTGTGAGCTTGAGAACTAAAAACAACAAGTATTATCTCCACCTATTATATCTTAGTCCATGTATATCAATTAAACCATTTGGTACCATTTATTTGTGTAATATAGGCCTAATTTATAAGTTTGGTGGAAAAAGGCCACCTTTAGGCTCAAACTTGTAGACAACATTGATAAAATATAGTGTATTTATAGACACTTTCAAGGATTTCAACTTCCTACTTACACTGATCCCATAGCCTTAATTGCTTTGACTTTTTAGAGAAAGATTCCTAGAACACAGTCCTTACTTGATCATAGTGGTTCACCTCTTATTTTTTCCTCATTAACACTTAATTTGGGTCTTTAAGATCTTGATACTCATACCAAAACATCAATTAGGTGTGAAGTGGGTCCATCTTCTTCATCATGGAATAATATATTACTCTACTCAACCACTTGTAGGTGGTGATCTTTTGGTACATAGAAGTGATTTATAGATAAGTAATATGAAACCATTATTGAAAATAAACTTAGTATGATATTATAAATCATAATAATGTACCTCTTCTAGTTATAATAAGTTTTAAACACACATATAGCTTTTCATACACTAGCATGATGTTAGTAGGGCTATAGGTGCATGTTTTGGGTGTTTCATGTAGGTAGGAGATTGAATTAGGAAATAAAATGTTAAGGAATGGCTACAAAACTTCTCAAATTAATTTTTAAAATTTTAAATGAGTGATCTATATCAAGAAAACTTTTAAAAATATCTTTGAAAAAATATATTCAACATGATATTCACTTTTCTAAACACCTGATAAAAACATATAGCGGTGACAAGTGATTATGCTATGGCACATGATTTGAAAAATATGGAAATTTTTTTGGAGGATAAAGTTTCAAGGTGAGAATAAACATGAAGACCTTAAATAAATGTATATATAACTAACATAACTCTCAAAAAATACTTAAAATCATGAAAACTTAGAAGTGATGCAAAACTGCTTATCAACCCAAAATAGAGAAAATTACAAACTTGAGATGGTTTCCTCATCAAATCAACTTGAAACCTGGAAAAAAGAATGAGATACATAAGGGGGCATAGTCAAAATCCTATATAACCAATCTCAGCAAGTTAATTTTATGGATTTTCTCAAACTAAGGTGAAAACCATGTTGGGCACAAATTAGTAAGTAGATTTAGAATCCCAACTTGGTAGTAATGGTTCATAAAGTTGGGACCACCATTCCTAAAACTACATATATGTAAATTAAGGTCTTTGAGTTATAATATTCCCCAAAGAACATTTTACCTAAAACTTCAAGAGTTATCCATACCAACTACAAACTTGAAAGTCACTTCTTTATGCTAAGAAGGGTAAAAAGAGAGGTGAATGGTTTTGGCCAATAAATGACATATTTAGATAAAACCAAATGTGGAATTGATCTTGGGGGTGTTGAAGAGTCACATTTCCACTTTTCCAAGTGGCACACTTCCTAAGGAAGTTATATAAGAGCCATTTTCTCACCTTTTACCAAGAAACCTACTTTTTCTCTAAACAACCTAACATATTTTCAGATTTTTCAATTACTTAATACCTTTATGGACACATGGGTCATTACATAATCTATTTGGACCTTCATATTTCCCAAAAAAAAACCTATACAAAATATTAAATGCACTATTTTTGACCCTTAAAATGACCCAAAATGATAAATGGACCAAGACACTTATTAACCAAATCTAGTACAACATTAATTGACATAAAATGACCTATAAAACACATCATGACAATACATTATACCCCGTTATATACCTAAAAATCATGTTTTTTTACTAGGGGTGTCTTAATTTGACCTAAAAGTCATATTTGGTCAACAAATTGCTGACTCATAGGGGTAGTCTACCTGCTATACTAATTAGACCATTAGATATATCAGTCCATTAGGATTATGAGTCATCTAAGGACTAAGATAAATATAATACCTTTACCATTGACCACAAAAATTTTATCAAGAAAAGACACTAATGACTACCTCAACTATACAAAGCAAAGGACACACACAACAAAGGAAATAAACACACAAGACAATACACATGTGCTCTAAGTACTTAAGGGAAAGGGAAACAACTAATTATACATAACTATAAACTAAACATACCTCCTTTCCTAGGTAAAAATGAAAAATTATTGAATCATCTTCATGGTGAGATGAAATAAAGTGTCAAGCATGCTTATTTTTAGATTGAACACTTGATTGATTAGACCTATCCCTTGACATTTCGTTAGACTTGATCTTGAGTGAACCATATTTAATTTAGTCACCAATATAGAAATATTCCAATTTTCCTTATACACATACCTTATATTACTACCTAATCTTCATCTCATGGTCAATTGTCATCTTGTTTGTAGGCATGGTCTCAACAGGAATAATTTCTTGTTTCCTTGAAAGATTGAGGCAAATTGAATCTTGTCTTGACTTCCAAAGGCTGAGGTTAAATTTGTTATTTCTCTTATATTACAAGTTTAATAATGTATCCTTGTTTACCATTACTTTATTTCAACCCCAAATGAGTTGTAGGCCCTTTGATACTTTCAAATTCATTGCAATGTCTTTAAATTTCTGCCACAAGTCATCCTCCTCCTTTTGACTAGCATCATGAAGAGGAACAATAAAGGAAACTTTTAACCATCATCACTACCTGATATTTCCTCACAAAAATTTTATATCTTATTCATCATTAACCCAATCTAAAATATCCATCTCCTTATCTCTCATGGTGGTGCTAAGACTAGGCATTTTACAGTCTGGTGACTTAGCCCAATAATACTGCCAAGGATTTGCACTTCTCTCAAGCAAGAATTCTTAATTTTTTGTCAACCATATAGCCATCTTTATGTTCCCATACCATAGGTACACCAAGGAAAAGAGTAAGGGTATGGATAATATGAATTAGTTGGTGAAGGTGGCACATATAACTCAAAATGAGATTGAGAGTGCAAGTTAAGAGACCCTTTGGGAATCTCTTGAGGAAGGGGAGATGGGGTGTGTTTAGGCATATGATATTATTTTGGGTCTAAACCTTCCATCTCACCTTGAATTATAAATCTCATATTTTATTCTAATTTAATTATTTTATTTGATAGGTTCTCTTATAAAAACTTCTCTTGAAGTTGATAGGAATCATCATGGGGATAAGGATTGCATGAAGGCTGCCATAGAATAGAAGAAGCTTCTTGAAGAAGTGTGGGAGGGACATGAAAAGGATCAACTTCATTCTCCACTTCAAACTCTTTTGAAATTATTATATCTTATTTCATACCCCATGACTCTATTATCTTGCTGCAACTTAGGATCTGAGGATTAGATTTCTTCTCAATTCCACACTCTTGGTCAAGACTTTTCTCCTTCTTTAACCATGATTCCACTATTTTGTTCTGAATTAGGAAATTTGAATTATGAGTCTCTTTTTGAGGTGGTGGGGATGAAATTTTAGAGGGTAATGAATCATTTAAATCCACTTATTCTTATACCAACATCTACTATTGTAAATGTATATTAGCCAACTCAATTTGCCTATCAAGATTAGTTTCAAACACAAGGTTTCTTCTTTCACCTCTCTCCTCCAACTGATTTGGAAAAGGATGAATTTGTTGGTCTTGATTTGGCCTATTATTATGGGTCATGTATGGTTGGTATAAAATTTGGGAAAATGGATATGAAGGATAATAGTTATGGTGAGGTTACCTTTCATGAACTTCTAGCCTATCCTCTAAGGAAGAGATTAAACAACTCACATCAAGCATCTCACTTGTGAGCCTTTGCCAATTTTATCTCTCAATAGGTACCAATTATATCTTGAAAAAATATAATGTATCTATTAAATTATTTAAGGCATTATTAGGAGCTTCTATAACACATATTCTTTGTGTGTCAAGATCCAACATATATCTCTCATAGCCCAAAAGTGCTTGTTTGAAGGTCGAAATGGGCTGATTAGAGAAATGACTAGGTTGAATAAGAGGGGTAAAACATTGAGAAGGTTGGTAATAAGAATGATATAACTAATGATGGGGATAAATATGGTTATATTTGGATTTATAATGATTATTACAAGACTAACTAAGAACTTGTTTATATTGATAGGGAATGGGACAAGATGGATATGTCTCACCAACTTGTAGAGGATAAAACTCAAATCCAAGGTCAGCCATGAATATTGATTAAAATAAAGAATGTAAATAAATATTTTATCATAAAATTTAGAAGGATAACCTAGGATACTTGACCAATTGATATGTATTTGGAGTCATCACTGATGCTTGAAAATATGCCTCCAACGGATGATTGTTGAAAGACAACACCAAAAATATCTCAATCTCTTGGAATAAGAGTCCCATTAGGAATGATAAAAACTATTTTCACTTTTATATTCACCCTTTTATGAGATTAAAAGGCTCTTATAATCTAAGTGGCACACTAAAATCACCTCTAGGCTTCTGGGTAGCCTAAGGAATGAGGTGAGTCTTTGGATAGGGTTAACTCCCTTGATCTATCACTTAGGATCAAACTAAAACTAGAATTTCGGGGTGAAAAGGGAGAAAGGATTTGAAATTAAAGATAAAATAAATGGAGGTGATACAAAAATTTATTTATGACATCCAACCATATGCATATTACACTTGAGATCAAGTAGTAAACCCAAACATACACTTTCCCAATCTACAACTTCTCACATCAGTGTGACATTGTGAGGTCAAAATGAAAATAGAGGATAGGAGGATATATAAAATAGGCCTTGAATTGAACCTGATGTAGATACAAAATCAATTAATCATTGATTTATCCCAATAACACTTCACACGCCTTGTAATAAGTTTTCTAACTATAGATATGTTGCAATAATGAGTTAACATGCTAAGGAAACAAGAGTGTCACTTAAGAAAAATAAAAAATTCAAGTACAAAAAACTAATTATAGTAATGGGATAGGTAAAAATTATTCATTTTTGTTGATAAAAATTTATATAATTGAGTAGGGATTCACCATACTCAAGTGGAGCATCCAATATAATGCTAAAATCGCTAACTCTTATAGAGTTTGTGTGAGAGAGAGAGAGAGAGAGAGAGAGAGAGAGAGAGAGAGAGAGAGAGAGAGAGAGAGAGAGAGAGAGAGAGAGAGAGAGAGAGAGAGAGAGAGAGAGAGAGAGAGAGAGAGAGAGAGAGAGAGAGAGAGAGAGAGAGAGAAAAGAAAACATACAATTTTAAAGATGATAAAAAGGAGTTACTTTTCAATTTTAATATTCTATGGGAATAACTATAAAAATTTTAGGATCAAAAAGTGTCAATCCAAGTCACAAACCTGAAGAAAAGTGGCAATAAATTCCTCATTTTGCATAGAAAAATTGATTTCATGATTGCCTCTATTTGGACATCCCTTATATAATTAGGAATAGTTTTAATTATTTTAATTAAAATTATAGACACAATAAATTATTCTCCATTCATTTTTTTCTTGGTCTTATGGAACCAATTGAAAAGAGCCATCATCACCTGTACTCTAGGAAACCCTCTTTCTCATGCACCTTGCACACTTGTCTTAAAATTTGGATTAAATTTTTATTTAAAGTCCATAAAATTTAGTGGTTTAAATTTCAAAATACTTTTCATGGCCTTTTAATCATCAAGATCACCTTAAAATCACTTTACTTGAATATTTTTATCCATTCTCTCTAGCTTGTGCAATATGTTAGATTTGATTGGTTGAGTTGAAACACCTAGTTCAAGAAATTACAAGCTTTTTCAAGGAGTGAAATGAATATGGGGTGTTTTTTTTAAGTCTTAATATTCATTCCAAACTTGGTTTCAGATTTTGACTATTCTTGTAGGCTGCAAAACACAAAAAATAGTGAGAAACATTCTATTTTTACCCTCATTTGTACAAGTCCATACAACTCAAAATAATGTGTAGTATCCTGAGAGAGTATTATAAAATGTAAAAAAAAAATTTATGACCAAAATTTTCCATTTTATCAGATATCCAACCCCATTTTCACAAACTAATCCTTAGCAAGGGTTTATGAGGGTTTTTATAGTAGTTCTAGGTCTTAAGGATTGGGTCATAATAATTTTACATCAAAATTGTATAAAAATTCCAAAAAAAATTCTTATGGGACCCTAATAATAACCCTAAACTTATTTTCCCACCATGCAAACCTTCATGGGAGATATGAACATTTAAAGTTAGCCTATCGAGCTTGTTTCCATCATTTCAATAGGCCTAATGTGTTTTTGAGCCAAAAATGGATTCTCCTAGATTTAATTTTCTTATAAATGATATAAAAACATCTTATTCCATCACATACACATGATATAATCATCTATAAACCTTACCTAGGACTAAAAGTGGGAATGGCCTCCAACCTGGTCATTAGACATAATACTACCTTATAGGTTTAACTACACACTTGAGGATATAGGGAACCCTACCATGTTACATAATTATATGCTTTGTTTATTATTATTTTATATTAATTTTAAACTTACACAAACCATCTTTAAGGTTTTCCATGGCTTCTAGTTCATGTTTCTTATCTCCTTTGTCAAGAATGCAGGGTTTGTGCATGTGGAAAGTGCCCCCTATTTGAGATAAAATAGGGGTAAATTTACCTATTTTATTAGTTATAATTAATATTTTATGGAATTTTTAAATTATTTTTGACTCTCCACATAAAAAATTAGCCTATGATCATATTATTCGACCATCCAAACATGCAAATTATGAGACTAGTTTCTAGGCAGAAGATTGTGTGCAAGAAATGCCAAGGTAGACTATGTTTGCTCACTTAGTGACCTTAATATTTCATAATTATCATTATTAAAAATAATATAAATAAAATTTTAGTCATTTGGGATGTGTTATACTCCTTTTTTCCTCATTTTGTCCTCTCAAGGATCACTACACTCATGGATTCACAAGACTAGGCCTTTTTACTATCTTGACTATGACGACCCCTATTTACTGACCTATAGGTGAATGATTGGACTTAAATTATATTTATAACCTATTATTCTTCCCTTAGATTGAAATTTTATTTTCCAAGTCTTACTTGCTTCATAGTCATGTCTTGCAACACCTAGACATGTGTTTTTCCACTCAAAGCCTAATTGAGACATCTTACAATTTAACTCTACTTGTAGGTATCCATGTGTGATTTAGATTCAAAAGATTTTTTAAAACCTCATATAATAATATTATAATCATATCTTAATAATTTTTATCCCCTTTAGTGACATTAAGTCATTACTTGGGTTTTCTTTCTCAACTCATCTATCTGACTGTGTTTGCTCTTATGGACCCTGTTGTATGTGTTTGTTATTTGAATTAGTCATTTTAATACATGTCTTGGAACTTTCCTAATGTTTATATGACCATTTATAATTTATTGTACCTATTATTTCATCTTGAGTGACCTTGGGTCACCACTTAAGCACACTTTTCACATCATTGTTCACTTATAGTCACCTTGAATAAGGTATATGTGTATATGGTCTATAGTTTATCTTTGACTAAGACAACTTACCTTAAACTTGTTATAGGTTGACATTTAGGACACCTTTATAGATATATTATGAGTTTGAGAAGTAAAAACTCTAATTATCATCTCCTCCTATGATATCTTAGTCCATGGATATCACTTAAACCATCTGGGACCATTTATATGTGGAATATAGGCTTAATTTTTAGCTTTAGTGGAAAAATGACACCTTTAGGCTCAAAATTATAGACAACATTGAGAGAATTCAAAGTGTTTATGGACAGTTTCAAGACTTTCAACTTATTATTTACAGTAATCCCCTAGCCTCCATTTTTTTCACAAATCCTATCCAAACTAGAGGCAACAAGCTTGACCAAGTTAGTTGTCTTAAAACCTTTTAGAGACATGTTGTAAGAGGTCTACAACAATCCCTAGGATCTTTACTTTGACCTTTTAAGGAAATATTCCTAGAAGTCACTCTTTAATTTATAATAGTTTTTCACCTCCTCTTTTTGCTTCATTGACACTTCATGTGGTTCTTTCAAAGCTTTCTACTTATACCACAACCTAAAGTAGGTGTCAAGTGGTTTCATTTTCTTCATCACAGAAGCATTTATTACTCTACTCAACCACTTGTAGGTGGTGATCCTTTGGTAAATATAAGTGAGTTATAGATAATTAATATGAAACCATTCCTAAATATGAACTTAGTATGTTATTATCAAACATAATAATTCACCTCTTGTAGTTCTAAAAAGTTGGAAACACACATATACCTTTTAATACACAAGCATGATGTTTTCATGGTTGTAGGTGCATGTTCTAGGTGTTTCATACATGCAAGACATTAAATTAGGCAAGAACATGTTAACAAATGGATCAAAAACCTCTTAAATGCATTTGTTAAATTTTAAGTGAGTGATATCCATCAAGGAAACTTTGAAACCAGATTTGAAAACCTTTGTTCAACATGATATTCCCTTTTCCAAACACCTAATACAAAGTAAATAGGGGTGACAAGTGATTGTGGTATGGCACATGGATTTTAAACTATGGAAATTGTTTTGGAGGATGAATTTTCAAGGTGAGAATAACTAGGAGGACCTTGAAAAAATGTATATGAAACTAACATAACTCTCTGAAAGTGATGGCAAAACATGAAAACTTGGAAGCAAATCAAAACTGCCTATCATACTAAAAATGATCAAACTAAAAAATTTAAATAGTTTCCTCATAAAATCAAATTTATACATAAAAAATTCATGGTATACATAATTGGACATAGTTACAATCTTTTGGAACCAATCTTAGCAAATGAAATCTATGGATTTCCTAAAACTGAGGTGAAAACTATGGGGGGCACATATTAGTAAGCAGATTTAGAAGCCCAACTTTTTAGAAATGGTTCATAAATTTGGAAAAACCATTAATAAAAATCCTTATATGAAAATTAATGTATGTAAGAGTATAATATTCCCCCAAGATCATTTTTACTAAGATGTCATGAGCTTTTCTTACCAAGTATAAACATGTAAGTCACTTCTTTATGACAAGAAGGGTGAAAAGAGAGGTGAATGGTTTTAACTAATAAATGACATATACAAATAAAATAAAACATTAAATTGAGCTTGGAGGATCTTAAGAGTCATATTTACACTTTTTACAAGTGACACACTTCCCAAGGAGGTCTTACAACTGTCATTTTCTCACCTTTTACCAATAAAATTGCCTTTTCTCTAAACAACCTTCCATATTTTAAGATTTTTTAGTTACTTAAGACCTTTTTAGACATATAGGGCATTAAATTATCTATTTTTGCCTTCAAATTTCCAAATAAACCCATACAAAGCATTAAATGCACTATTTTGACCATTAAAATGACCCAAAATGATAAACGGTTCTAAAAACTAATTCACCAAAGCTAGTACAACATTAATTAACATCAAATGGCCTATAAAACACCTCATGAAAATAAATTATACCCACATATATGCCTATAAATCATGTTTTTTTACTATGGGTGTCCTAATTTGACCTAAAAGTCAAATTTGGTCAACACTATCACCCACAAATTTTACTCCTTGGCATGGAGTGCAGTTTGAGCAATCAGAGACTAATTTTTCACTCTCCACACATCCTTGGGTTTATTATTTTGATTCATTTTATAAAATTATAAACCTTTGTTCACACTAAGAAGCATGCCTTTATTTACATTTTATACTTTTGATATTATAAATCTAGTTTTACAATCTTTAGATATGTCACGAAAATTATTGCAATTATTGCACCTTACATTTGTATCTAACAAAGGAGAAAATGAGTTTATACTTTTAAAAAATGTTCTTATTAAAGTTTCAACCCTACAACCAATATCCCTATGACCAAACTCATTATAGGTGTAACAATAACCATAGAAAGATGAGTAATACGTGATCTTAACATTTATTGGTGTAGCATGAGGAGCTCTTCTAATCTCTAGCTTCTTCATGTATTTCACTTTGGTGTATCCATCTACATCAACTGACTTTGTCTTATTCTATTCAAGCTTATTTTTAGGTTTATCTTTCTTCACATTATTTTTGTTTGATTCTATATTTGTGTCCTTGCAATATTTGTCTTTATTTAATCCTGATTTTTCTTCTACTTTGAAGTTTTCATGTAGGTTAGCAGATGTACTAGTAGTGGAAATTTTTTCCTTTTTCATAACAAAGACCTAATATCTCTTTTGAAATATTTTAAGAGTTTATCAATTCATCGAGAATGTTTGATCATCCTATAAAATTCAAACTTTTGTCTAGTTGACCTTTGACTTTTTCAATCTCTTTTCTTAAAGCCACTATCTCTACTTCTAGCTTTATGCACTCATCAAATTTACATTATAGTTCAATTTTTACTACATCTTATGTTATTTTAGCCTCTTCAACTTTTGTATTTAGTATAACCACCATTTAATAAAATTTCTCAAGACTTTTTGACGTTTTCTCATGTTCCTTTTGTCCAAGCTCCTTCTATTTTGAGATCTCTTTTATTCACTTGTCTATTTCTTATATAGCACAAATAAGTTCACATTCTAGATCCACTTCTCATTATTCTTATTCATTTGAGACTTCAACTTATTCTTGATCCATATAAGATGATTTTATTATCATGAATAGGACTTCCTTTTCCTCAACCACAAAATCATATCATGATCACCATTATAACCATAATTGTCATCCATTGAATCATTATCTTCTTTTGTGTATAGACCTTTCTTGTTTTTGAAGAAGTTCTTCATCTTGGGATAGTAGGGTTTCACATTTTTGGTACTTTCTACTTGCTCAAAGTTATTCATTTTATTATGAGGTAATTTATCATCAAAATATCTTAATTTACCATATTTAGAGTATTTGAAGGGTAATTTATGTTTGTACCTTCCAGATCTTCTTTTTAATCTTCTAAAAAAGTTGGCTTCTTCTTCATTAGTCTCTTTAGATCTAGATGTAGGTGATTTTACCTTTACTAGTTTAGATACTTTGATTGCATCTTCTCTCTTGAATTTGGCTTCTTATCCCATTCTCATATCATGGGTAGTGAAGGTTCCATGCAACTCATCAATACTGAGTTTATCTATATCTCTTGCTTCCTCTATTGTAGAGATTTTAGAATCATATCTTGATAGAAAATATCTTAAGAACTTTTTGGCAATGATTGATTATTTCATTTCTTCTCCAAGGCCTATGATTGTATTGACTATTTCATCTACCCTAAGGAAGTATTTTTAAATCTTCTATTCCTCATATATTTTAAGGATTTTAAACTTACACTCATAGTTTTGTAGATTGAACTACTTTACCTTGTCATATCCTTGATATAAGTTCTTTAGTTTGTTTCATATATCTTGTGTATTTTAATAGTGCATCACCTTGATAAACTCTAAGTTTGATAATCCACAAAGAATAACATTCTTTGTGTTGACATTGATCTCATGTGCCTTCTTGGTAGCATGATTAGTAGGAGTTGTAGCAGGGGATGTATATCCATTTACCATTGACATACATACATCAAACCATAATGAAAATATATATGCTTCCATTCTGATGCTCTAGAATGCATAGTTTGATCAATCAAAGAGATGTTTTTTTTTTATGAAGATAATTTTTGATTAGCCATTGTGTTGACCATTCCAAATTATACTTGAGCTAATTAAGCTTCTTCTAGGGAACTTGGGCTTTGATACCAATTATTGGGACATAACTAGATACTAAGAGGGGGTGAATCAATATATAAATTAGAACTAGTCTTTTAAATAATTTTAAAGTAAATTAAAATATATATGCATATAAAATATTTAGAGATCACATAAACTCAAATACACATGATACTAGATGTATACATAGAAAATGTGAATGGAAAAACCATGGTGAGAATAGCTACTAGAAGCTACCATTCTAATCCAGCCTCACATTAAAAACCTCATTGCTTACACATTAAATGGAACCAACCCTAAGGAGAAACCAATCCTTTTATTTAAGAGAAATAACTCTAAGTACCCACTCCCTGATCTGATCACCCACTTAGCTTATCTTATGGCACAAACCTATCAGATTCTTTTATGGAGGTACAATTGCAGATTACAACATAGATTAATAAATGAATCCAAAACTTCTATTGTTTGTTATAAATATAATCTAATACTTCTCATACTCTACACCTAATATATTCATGTGTTTTTTTTATCTCTGACCCTCTCTCCTTGTGTCTAGATATATCTCTATTCTACACACTTCATCTCACTCTCACTCTACTCTATGTATCTATATTTTTTGTTTGAAATAATTTAAATAGCTCTAGACACACTTTTTACCTTTATCCTATATGTCATATATAAACAATTGATCTAGGGTTTCATTATCTTCTATGTGTTCACACTTGGACTGTAACACATCACTCTAATTCTAGACATTGGATAATTATGACTTGAATTATTATTTTACTGCATCTTGAATTTAAGCATCAACACCATGATTCTTGGTCTCAATACTATTTATAGCATTTTTTGCACTCTAGTTTTGATGCACATGTACATTTAAATAGTTTTGGTTGGTTACATCAATTAATATCATTATCTATTTCATGATATAGTGCTTAATTGCATGTTCTTACATGTTATTTCATCTAACCATTAGACTTAACATATCTTTAAATATTGATTGTTGATCTTGTGTTTGGTGCTATGATCTAATGGTCCATATTAAAATAGCTTAACATTAAAATGCATGCATCAATATTCTTGATCCAATATTCTACATGTCATGTAATATTTGAATATGGATGATATTTATCTCTTTATAGATGTTAAACATGGAGCTATTTATCCCATATTATTTCTTCTTATGTCCTTGGATCTCTTTCACTCCATTTATCTTCTTAGAATTGTTTGATATTTAACTTTCCACTATGTCAATAAACCTTAATGAATTTATTCTATCTAAGTCCACTCACTCTATTGGATCTCCTTTACATGATAACCTCCTCATGGTTTGATCTTATAACAAGCTCATTCATTAACTTTGTCCAGCTTAATCTCATTAGGTCTCTATATAAAAAGCTCTATGAATGTGATGCTTGTCACTAGTGCATTTACTCGAAGGAGTCTTTGATAATTTAACTTTGTTACACTCCATTAAAACTACAATGTATGATTAAATGATATTTGTTGATTAAGTTAACACATACATAGTCTAAGACTTAATGAATATTATGTCCACTCATCACTTGTTGAGCCAGTAATTGCTAGGTCAAGTGGCCAGTTTTACAATGATGAAAAAAGCTTAAGTTATAACATAAGTTACTAGGTCTTGGCTATATCTAGTCAACATCAAAATAGAAAATGCCTACTAATACCATTACTTTAACCATTAAGGTTTATTTTTAAAACCCTATCATTTATAAGAACATATATAATTCAATTTTGAGCTCATTCCTTCTCATTTGAACATATGGAGAATATGTATAAAATGTTCATGAAAACCCATAACAGATCTTCCATCTATTTCCTTTGAAAATGTCCATAAATGATATTTTTAAAAGCATGATTACTTTTCAATACCTTTTTTATATTTTAGCTAAGTATGGAGACCATCTTGGTGTGCCTAAAATTCTTACTTTACACCTACATAACTCTTGTTTCACTTAATTACATGGCTTAAATAGGGGATTCCATCCATATATTGATCTACTCCTGAAGTCTTCATATGTGCAAGATATGGCATCATCAAAGTGCTTACTTATTTTTTAATTAAAACATTCAAATTTTACTAAGTGTTAGAAAACACTATCAAAATATCATGGATCTGTACTTTGTTCAAGCATATCTTTTATCACATTGTGTCGCATGAATTGAGATTTAATGCATATAAACTAGGTAAAAAATGAATAAACCCATATGATCATTCTATCCTTGGACCTCCATATGTGTAAATTATGACCTCATGAATATGCTAACTTGGCTCTTCTAAACACTTTGGAAAATTTGGTTGCGTTAGAACTTAGTTAATTATGTCCAAGTAGTCAACATTACATACCCATATCTTCAATTGTAATTCATCACATGACTTAAAATCTAGTGCATAACAAATAGGAACTAATTTGATCACAACCATGTGACCAGTTCACCCATACTTATTCACATGTGGCAATGGTGATGTCAGTAAAATGCCTTCTCATGTTTTCTTGTCATAAACACAAAATGTCTAGATGCTCAATATGAAGAACTAGATGAATTCCACCTATGCATACAAGCATTATAATCATCCTTTAACTCTTATGGGATTATTTCCATATCTTCTAATCACCATGTTAAGTATTGAGTATCAATGACATTTATAATTTTGATGATCTCCCTTTTGACATCAATGACAATCATATTTCCAACAATCTAGTAGGTTATTTTTACTCACAGGCTGGTCAACCCCTATGAATCACTAAAATTATTCAAAATTTAGCCTATCAAGGCCAAATTACACCCCACACAACTCAAAACCTTTTAGGACACTATTATGAGCCTTTACATAGTGGTCATCCATGTGTACTTTGACTAAAAAATGAAGTTTTTTGGGCCTTTAAAAGGTAATTTATAAGTCCAAATACTATTAACACATCAAAATTACCATCAAATACACCCATGTATATGAATTTAATTTATTCATAACTTGTTGTAATTTGAAAAAGGTCATTTTATGAAATTTTAATCTAAAAAAGGCCCATTTTGACCCACGTAATTAATTTGGCCCCAAAAAGCATGTAAAAGTTTAATTCTTGTTTTTAAAAATTTATATAAATTTTGGTTATCCTCTTTATTATATAAACTTGGTGTTGGAGGACTCATGTTTGGATTAAAGGAAAAAATTAAAAAAAATCATTTATTTCTACGCAAAATTACAAACCTATACAATCTATTCAGTACAGTTGAGGCAAAATATTTGAAGAAAAAGATATGAAATATATTCCAAAATATATTCAATGCAAGAGGATACAAAACATGCCCAAAATTGGTCCCCTCTAGTCAACTAGATTCTTTGCACATAGGGAGAACCCTTAAGATTCATAGGTGGTATGACTATGAGAGATAAAATCTAGGTCTATAATTTTGGCCAAAGAAATTAGACTCAAAAAAATTCCATTTGTACAAAAAGATCTGAAATTAGTCATATTTTCTTCATGAATCTTCCCTTTTAATTAGAGGCATACATCCATAGTCCTATATATAGAGAGGCAGTCAGTTTTTTTCAATTTCTCTTCATCAGAGCATCATGGTAGAAATATTTTAGCTTGTGGAGATTCTCATGGGCATGAATCACATGTCCATGGAATCCATTAGCCCTTTTACACACATGTGAAGTTAAAACATAATTTAATAAGATAATGAATTCAATATATAGTCTATAAAAATGTAAAGGGAGTTTGTAAAATCTAGGAGAGAGGAGTTTCAAGTTTTGTTGAATTCTTATTTTATAGGGTCTGCTTCATTTTCATATGTTCCTCCATGAAATATTATAAATGTTTCATGAAGCTTAATTTACAAGGAGATCATCAATGTGCTCTCAAGAGTCTTTAAAGAGTCTCAATTTAGCAAATATTAAGAAAAATTATCATATATTAAGGTTTTTTATAGACTCCTAGGCTCTAATTTCAACCTCCTATGCTACTTCAATGACCTCTAATTTTATATGTTTGGGAAGGGTATGCTCATGATTACATAAGGTTCCTAAATTTGGTATTGGCATACTCCTCATGTCCTTTTCCACATCTATTGTTGTTCATCCTGATATCACTATATTTCACTACCATTTCTCAAGACATAAACTTCTTTCCACCCTCCATTTATAGTTCACCATGCTCCATTCATGGTTTCCCACCTTACACTCATATCCATTCCATGGTTTCATTGCCTAAAGGAGTCAAGATCACCATGAATCATTTTGTTCATACTAATATTATATGAGACAATGATTACCATGAAAAACTAAGGTAAAATCACTACCTATAGCTAATACACCAACAAACAAGGGTTTCTCATGAAAATACAATGAAAGGAGAGTCTAGAAGATGTCTTATTCAATATATTGGCTCAAAAATGCTTATGAAGTTGTAGTAACTTGAAGGACAAGGATCATACCCATGATTTGTGACTTCCCCAAGGTCAAATTCAATATATGTCTATAAAATATGACTTCATATAACCACTTATAGTTAAGAAGGGATATATTCCTTCCTGAAGGTTCAAATCATGGTCCAAATGCATAAGTGAAGGTTGGTATACTATAAAAGAGTTTTCAATACATTTTATTCCTTCATTAATGTTATAATCCCAATAAGACAACCATGAATATATATTCAAGTGTCCTTGAAGATAAACTACATGCCCAGTTTCAAGTCAAAGATTCTTACAAATTCTTATCAAGTTCTTTAGGCCAATCTAGGTTATTTGTGCCTAGTTGTATTAACCAAATGTATGACTAGTTGAGATGGATAACATTATTAAGGTTATCTCAAGAATAACTTAAATTCAAGGTCTTAAATGGCTCAAGTAACCTAAGAACACTCCTACAGTTAGATTCAAGAGCACACCTATAGCCAAGAAGTGAATAAATTATGAAAAGGCTCTTAGGGAGGTTTGACCTTCAAGTAAAGTAATTGAGACTATGAAGATAATTTGACAAGTGAAGGTATAATGTTCACATCTATTTACCTATTTTTCAAGATTATCTAAGCATCCTTAAATCATGTTACCATCCATACAAGGTCCTATAGTCAACAGAGTATAGTCAAGTATATTGATTTAGAAGGATCCCCCACTAAAATAATACAAATCCAATATCCTTCTAATTACATGTGTTATTTAGACTCTAGGCATGAAGTTTGACGAAAAATGGTTTAAAAAAGGGTCTCAATTATTACTCAAATCATTCTCACAACATAGATCTTCATAATAGATTTTTTATGCTTTTTTTGTTTGAAAAATGAAGTCTATATGTGCATGTTATGGTTGGTCAGAAGTCAACAAGATGGGTCAACATTGGTCAACACTAGTCAAACCCAATCAACAATAATTAAAGGTGGACCAATGAAATATGGATATATGGCACACATTGGTATGGACATGTGGCACAACTTCAAACCTTCACATGGCACATATATGTAGAAAGGTGAGACCATTTTGTTTATTATATAAAAAAATTATGTTATTTAATGTTTAATTTAAACATGTAAAGGCCTTATATTGTAATCCCATGATAAAATGGGATAATTATAAATCCCATTAAAATATGTATTGAGATAATTATGATTTTTATTTAAATTTTAGAATTATTTTCTGAAAACAAAGACATATGGATAAATCAAAACCCCATATAATTTGTAAAGGGGATAATTCTAAATCCCATAAAAATTATAAATGGATGATTATCACACCCACTATATGTGGAGTGTCCACAAGTATATAAAAGGATGAGAGGTCATTTATTAACCATCTTGGAGCTTACGAAGTGTGTTTAGCTTCATATGATAGGAATTAAAGATGAAAGAGCAAAAATAATTATAGATTTGTATTCTTAGCTAAGCAGAGGATGTTGACACACAAGGTTTCAAGGATTCCTTTTGATGTACTTTGATATTGTAAGTTTTTCATCAAGATATTTAATAGATCAGTCATATGGAGAATACTTGAGGATGTTGATAATTGTCAAACCCCATTAAAAGACTTGTGTTATTATTCTCTACTGATTTTATTCAATTTTTCCTATTTATAAGTAAAATACATTCAGTTATAAATAGCTAAAAATTTGATTTTTAAAGTACATTACTTTATCAAATTATTTAAGATCATTATTTTATAATGTAAATAGATCAATTTAGTATCAAAGCAGTTTGAATACATGATTTTATTTTAATTATGTAGCCTATAATATTAGTTTCAATTACTTATAAACATTTTGGACTTGTTTAATATTCTAGTGTAGTTTGTAGTTGATGGAGATAGAGGTTGTTTGTAGGAGTAGGAAACCATGGGCAAAGCCTTGAAGCATGAAAGGATTAAATAGATCAAGGAATTAAATCAATAAATCCATGATGAGAATACTTTCCTAATATATAAGTTTCACTCCTTAGAAGAGAAGGTCAAATGCTTGAAAGTTTATTTGTAAACCAAGGATGAGATCTTGGCAAAGTTCTAGAGTTGTGAATAGAAGGAGTTACCTTCCACCACAGATGTAGAGACCATGATGGATGATTGCACTATAATTTCACCATGTATCACTTCCTCCCAACACTTCCATTCCAAGGTTTTGGAGCATTGGAGGAGAATTTTATGGAACTACAAAAGATCTAATTATCTATTATTTGTAGGGTGTTATTAATCTAAGTATTATAATAATATATCTATTGAAGGAGTTAGCACTACTTGGAAGCTATAGAGAAGGATAATTTTATGGAGCCTATGATTTATTCCTATTCCTAAGTAGCTCTATGTAGAGGCTCTTGGGGGCCGTGCAATAGAGAAAAAGTTACCATGAAGGTGTGAAGTAGGGAGGCCATGCTAGAACATTGTGAAAGCCTTCCAATACTAGTCTAGGTCCCTATAGGATTGATTGGAACTTGGTTCATGATGTATTCATTATAGTTTAGTAATTTTTAAATTTATACTTGTTAAAAAAAATTATAATCAATTAGTTTGGCATTTAGAGAACCCAGAGATGTAGGCATCTGGAAAACTTTGTTATGGACTTATGTGCAGTGTTTATTATTACTTGCATTACATTATTTTTAGTTGATTATATATATAGAGTTGAATTTTTTAATTAAAACTAATCCACCTATAAGGATCCAATAAGTAAAAATTTTAGAATAGGAAATCTACCTATTTATAGATCATATATAGTAAGGAAGAAAAGGACTACTTTAAAAAAGATGGTGGTATGGTGTCAAGGAGATATTTATATAAAGTGATTATTGAATTGTAATAAAAGATAAATATTGAAGAGAAATAAACTCAAATTTAGTCATATTTTCTATAAATCATCACCTATAGTTGGGGTAAAGGTCTCTTGAGGTACACATTTTGAGTCACTAAGTTCAAGACTGTGAGATGGATGTTGTTATGTCAAGAGTTCAAAGAGGTTTATGGTGTGATAATGATTATTTATCACATAATATGGTTGGTAATGATTCATGATGTTAATTTTAAGATCACACAGTCATTCACCTCATAAAATGATTACATATAGCCTTCTAAATAGTCTCACTCCCAAAATAGTCAAAATGAGTGGTTTATGAAATATCTATTATCACATAGAATTTCATGGAAAAATGATGAAATAAGCTCATAAATATGATAAATATAGTTCTCAGGGACAATATATTTTCAATATTAAACCTTAAAATAATACCTACAACTATCATATATAGGCCTATCTCCAATAATATGGAATTAACAAGTGGTCTAATATAGAATGAGAGCATGGTCTAATGATGGAGTTTTATGTTCATAAATATAGTTCATGATAAAAATAATGTTGAAATTATAAATTTAATATAAATATGGGGACTCCAAACACTTCTTAACAATTAGGTCAACTATTAAATACACCTCTGTAGTCATATAAGAGTTGTTAGTACACAGTCATATCTTCAATCTCTTGAAAGATGAGGGTAAAATGGTTCATGAAGGAGTTTCATGATCAATATAGTGATTCATTGGAAAATTTAGTTATGAAATCATCTAGATATGATGATACTATTGCAATCACTACTTGGCAAATTCAAGGTCAATTATAAATATGCATGTACAACCATGCAATTGGCAAATTTCTCTCCCATAGTCACCTATTAACAAATTTTAAACTCAAGTTACTTTAAAATTAGGAAGTGGATTTATGAATACATATTATTCAATTAAATTTATCAATTCACATCTATAATACTTATGAATACCATTAAATCAATTTCAGCTCATGAAGATGTACTACACATGTTTATTATATAGAATTAGGACTGTGTAAGGCCTAGTAACACAATTTAGGGAAAAAAATGATTTCAAGATCATGTGAGGGAGGTTTAAAATGGTTTTTATGGTCTTGAAATTACCAAAGGATGATATTATGGTTTCAAAACACGTTTACACCTCAAAAACACCATCTATAATAGTGATGGGATGCAGTCATATGAGGTTTCTTGCGGAGGTATAAAGTGACATAGGTGACATAGAAGATTGAGAAGTAATAAATGATGATTAGGGTTATTTAAGAAGAATTTAATATCATATTAAATACTATAAATAATTTTTCAATCTGAAGTATAGATTTAAAAAATGAAAATATAGTTTTTAAGCATGAAAATACAATCACAATCAAACTCATGAGCCTATCTTGGAGGAAATGGTAGCTTTGGATCCCATTAAGGTGGAATAAATACATAATTTTTTGTAAATTTAATAAATATTACCTCATACATACTCCCATTTCATACTTAAGATCATTGATAAGGTGGAGATACTCATTATTTTAAGACAATTAACTGCTTGTCTACTAGGAGTCAAAGAATTAGACTAATAAACTTTTAAGAGGACTGAGATTATGGCATAAGGTTTGAGCACCATAATAAGTTTTGAATATTATATAATTGTGATGTTAAATAATTATGTACATTATAATAATTTTCATTCATTAAATCCATAAAAATTATGCCCTTGAGTGCAAGTAGAAGATAAGGAAGTTAACACAAGCATCGATGCTCATGGGGTCATCCACATGAGAAGGGAAATATTTAAAGACATAAGGATGATAAATATAACATGTAATGACATTAAAAAAATATAATAAATAATATTATATCATGTTATCATATATAACTTATCAAAACTCCATACAAACACACAGGTAGGTAGTAGTCACTACAGACAGTCTTAAGAGGCATCATGGAAAAATGGAGCTTGGATAAAAAAATTAGGCTATAGGGGATATAAAAAAGTGTTATTAAATTATTTATGATATATTTAAACCATCATACCCTCTTATAGGTGCCTCAAAACACAAAAAACTTAGTAGTAGTCCCTTTTAGGTCTAAAACCAATTTTAGGACTAGAAGGCTTATTACATATGAAGACATATTCAAACCCTCTAAGTAATATGAAACCTTGAGAATGATATGATGAGATGGTATAGGTCTTTTATTAATTATTAAAATTAGATAAATATAGGAGGTATGTCCAAATTCCTCTTTTGGAGGAGTTTGAACTACTATAGTCCAAGATACTCATTCTACCAACCTAATCAAGTGCTCATATCTTTCACCATATGAAGAGTTTGGCCAAATTATGTTATAATATTATTACCCATATTAATTTATAATTAATGAATAATTGATTTTGTTTGAAGTGTTTTTCTTTATGGACAATCACTAATAGAATAAGAATGTCCAAAATGCATTTAAAACGCTACATGTAAACTTCTTTACATATGTATCTTTTCATACATTTTACATGGGAGCCAAATATTATCAAGAAATTTAAGGGTATATATAATAAATATTAATGGAAATAATTTTGGGTTTTGATGTCTATACTTTATGAACCATCGTTAAGAAGTTTCACCTCCAAAATCCTCACAAACCCTCATAAGGACCAATTTTGAGAAAAGTCAATTTTATTGCAATAGAAACCTCATGAATCATCTTATAAAATATTCAA
>JARHVA010003983.1:1290000-1377500 GCA_037957365.1 Torreya grandis
ACCTACTAGGGACAAAACCATGGATTTACCTAACAAATATGCTCTTTAGATTATCAAATTGCTATTAGGATAAACTCACTAATCATGGATTTGTATTCATTAATTTTACCCTATTTATTGTTAATAAATGATACTATAAAAAGATTCAAATTTACTCACCAAGCACCTAACACTCTCTAACACTCTCATGGACCAGAGATCCAACTGAAGACTAGATAGGGTAAAAATGAGTTATTTTTACCCATATTTTCTTATTTACATCTCTAATTTTTTCCTAAACCCAATTTCTTACCCACATCCATCCTCTTTTCCCTCATGTCCCTATAAATCTAACATTTTAAATCATTTTTAATATCAAATCCTTCCTCATACATAACATTATTATCACCATCCTGCATGGCTTCACTCATCATAGATATCCCATATAACTTTATGTAATGGATAAATACATTTCCTTGAGATCTCTCAAGACTATATAGATAACACTCAATCACTTTCATGTTCCCAAGGATAACTTAGGCACTGTCTCCATTCATATTTCATCCCATCATCACTTGAATCACTATTTTAACCTACCATCTACTTTATCAGCACTTTATAAATTATTTGAGTTACATTTTTGACTATTAAATCTATATATCATCGTATTTTGTTTTAAAAATATCCTTAACATTTTTCCTTGCCTAGGATGCATTTAAACCTAATCACCTTATTTATTCTCTTGGTCTATATGTTCTCCCTAACATGTGTCCTTTCTTGAGATACATTGAAATCTTGTGACCTTTTATCTTCCCATTATAGTTGGTTCCCATTTGGGGCATGTCAAAAATAATGAATAATTTATTTTCACCCCTATGTCTATGTCTTTTACTGGGGCATCATAAATTTTTAGCTCATTGTTCATGTCAATTTCATATTTTTAATTGGTAATCAAATGTATAGTAACACAAAACCTTTTCTATCTATGCATCTCTCCCTTATTTTCAAGTGTCCATCTATTTCATTCTTCTCTACATCTCACCTCAAGGAGGGAAACATCCATCCTAGTTTACTAAAATCCATGAACATATTTATTCTTTTAAAGGCTATTACTCGTCTTTTAGTTGCAATTCCTTTTCACATAGGGGAAAAATGTATACACTCATTTCCACTCACTTGTACCCATGCCCAATGACCATATAACAACACCTAATTAAATATATAATCTCTTAGTACATTACTTATCCCATCCACTTTTTTTAATTAATAATCTTTTTATTACTATCACAAACCTATCCTAGACAATATTCTAACCCCCTTCGTAATTCATACACCTAAATAACCTTTAAATTCATCACCTATTTATTAATTTCATTATATCCTTATTAACTCCTCTAATATATCCATCATTGTTTTAGAATTTTAAATTCTAAAAATCATAACTACCCTAAAATAAATCTCCTACAAATCCTCCATTAAAACATTCTATAAGACCTATTGACTCCGCTTAGCTAAATCTATAAACACCTAAACCTCCTAGAGCCCCACACCCATGTTTTATAACTCTCCAAAGTAATATTTAATTCCTTTGGGCATTTAATACCCCTCCTCCACTTGGGAATTTAGAATTCCAAAAATTGTGATCCATTGATCTCACTTCTCCCATATTTAAAATCCAACCCTCCATTTCAATCCACCACTCTCTAATTAAACCATGCAATCCCCATTAATGGACACAAGTAAGAATCCAAATAAATATTATGATATCTAGATAATCTACTAAACATCCATCACATCCATAGTCTTGAGCTAATTTACAAGCAGTCCAACATCAAGTAATCAATTTATCAAAGTATTCTTTGAGCACATCATGATTATTAGAGATAAATTAGGGGAAAATTATGGTGAAAATCATTTATTAAATTTTTTATTACTCTTGATTTTTCTACCTTGCTCAATATCTAGGTTAGATAGGATTTAAAATTGAGATTTTGGTTAATTTCATGCTCATTTTGATGTTCTTGATATTTCTTGTTTTGATTTCAAATCTTAAATAATACACCCATTTTATAATACTTAATCTCTTCATCACTTGATGAAGTAAAAACAAATTTTTTTGAGTTATAAAAAGATTAAAATATAATGATTTAAAAAAATAATGAAATTTATATTTCATGTTAGATAAACATAATTTAGGTTTGAATAAAATATATTGTTTTCATTATTATAACCATCACATAAACTATCTTATAAATTAAAAATAGAGGTCACAATATATTCTTGAAGTTAAATTAAATCATAGGGCCTTCATTGATAACATAAATAGAAAACAAGGAAGTGGCTGGGAAAAATATCCTTCTAAATAGAGGAAAGTGATTGCAAGGAATATTATTTTATTAAAAGTGATGTTGATTATTTATTTTGAAGATGGGTATTTTAATAAGAACATAAAATTTTATGTGTTAATATGTATGATATGTTACTATAACTAATATGGAGCTACATACTAATATTAATAAAATAAAAATTATGTTCGTGATAAGGGTTGTATGATGGTTGTTCCCACTACTTTTGATTGGTTTGGTTTATTACTTCATATGAATAGGTTTATGGGTACCTATTCATGGAAGATGTGCTACCATAATTATTATGTTTATTAAGAACATTCTAAATATTTTAGTTCTTGTGTGGGTTGTTCTCCCCATGCTTGTAACAAGTTGTGGAATTTATATATTATATAATTTAGTTCATCATAGGAACAATGAATTTATGTGTTTGTATTATTAAGTTTATTGAACTCACCTTAGATAGGGATATGTGAGATAGTGTAGAGTTTTTTTATTGGTAAGAGACAAGGCTAAGTCATATATTGTAGGATAAAAAATATATTATATGTGTAATATTCATTATTGAATAATCAAGTAATTTTTTGTGTGAGACATTTTCATACCAAAACATAATTAAATAAACATAACATAACTCATACACAATGTGTTTATAATATAAGAACATTCATGAATTTATTGTTCTTCCATATAAATTTATATCTATTCATAATTACCATCCCACCTTCAATATTATTCCTTTCCTAATATTAGATCAATTAGTCAATACTATCACACCATGAAGGGGTAAACTGACCTATCTAATAGTACAAACCAAAGGACCTTACCAACTACCTCATAAATAACCACCACATCCCAAAAATAAATATAATCAATCCAAGAAATATAATATCATGGATAAATCAAAAATTACTCATGCCAAAATTTATCTGTTAGAATGACTTCAAATGATACATGTTTATAAAGACTTTATTTATACAACATTACATGATAACAATTTACCAAATGATATATAACCATCATATATGCTTGTATGCATGTACATTATTCATGGTGAAAAAATTTCAATAAAAATATGTTGGTGAAGAAATTATCTACATTAAAACTTTTCCAAACCTAGTCATGTCCCTCTTCCTATTAATTTTCATCTTTCTATACATTTCAAACTTAAAGTTTTTTAAGTTTTACTCTATATTCATTCATCATTAAAAAATTTAAAATTCTAGTGAAAAAATTTTGGTGGTTTTCAAACTATTTCATTTATAGAATAAACTCCCTAGTGGTTCATATAAAAACCATCTCATTTTTGGAAACTACTATAGTAGTTTCATAACTTCTACCTAATTATAGCAGCGGTTATATCAACATTGAACTTTTATTAAAATTACTTGTTAATACTTGAGTTTTCATTCATTTTTTGTGATTTAAATAGTTTTTTTTAAAATTATTTTATCTTTATTTCACTATCTTGATTTTCTAGTGCACCTTTAGTATTGATTATGTCAGTCTCCATCACTTACAAGTTAACTCTAGTAAGCTCATAGTCAAGCTTGAGCTAAATCCAAATCACAAATTTTTATTTTATTATAAGTATTTCAATTTTTTTTGAATTTTGGATTCAATTTTTTAATTATATATTTATTCTTAAAAGTGTTCACATATCCACTATTAACATTCTATTTTTTTTAATAACTTATCCTCACTTTGTAGTAATCTTCTATTCAATTGCATAATTTTCAGAAGGGATATTATGAATTTTCAATGAGTTTATTTTTCATGATCAAATAGCCATAATTAATATATTTTATTAATATATATTGTTTTTTTATTTTCCATTTTATTTTAATTCCCTCTTTTTGGATATTTGTAAGGTCATTATTGAGAGACATAACAAAGAGCTAATTACTTAAGGATTTAACATTTCACAAAGTAATTCTCCTTCACTTGATCTCATATTTGGTCATGTTGGAGGATTTATTTTATTTTATATTTTATTCATTATATTATATTTATTATTTATTATAATAGTATTACTTTTTAAAAACTTATTCATAAATACTCAATAAATAAATAATTTTCTTCTCTCTTTTATAGCATTGGGAAATTAGTTTTTATCATGTTAGTTTCATTCACACCTTATAAATATCAAATAAATGTAGTATTAAAATTGGATATAAAATATATAGATGAATATTAAAACTATATAAAACTAAAAAACAACATTTAATTTTATGTTTTTATAACACACAATAACATACACCAATAACACCAATGAACTTGCATGCATAAAAACTAGAAAACTAGAAAGAAAGTTTTGCATTTATAATTTTTTTGATTCATTTCATCACTAATAAAGTCGTTTTAACTCAAAAATATAAATTTAATACTCAAATTCATACAAGTACAAATCAATATAGTTTTATATAAATTTTAAAATATAATTGAGAAATGAAAAGACTTGCATACTAGTTTACATACATAAAGTAGATCTTAAAGATTTAGAAGTTGCATTGCATATTCAAAAAATAGAATTTTAGAACTTGATCCGAATTTTAATAGTATATATTCAAATTGTAATTTTAATTTCATTTATTTTTCATTGAAAACATTTAAACAAAAGCATTCATTTAGTTCATATAAGTGAAATTTTTATCTCAAAAATCAAGGGAATTTCTAAAATTTAACAATTTAATTATTAGTTAAATATTTGGTTTTAATTTGCATTGAATTCTTAAAGTATCAATAAAATAAAATAAAAAATTTATTTTATTTTCTTTCTAATCATTCTTATTTTAAAAAATAACATATTTTTATTTTTATTTGTAAAGCCTTATCAAAAAGTAAAAATAAGTAAAACTCAAATTTTTTGTCCAAACAAGAACAAGAACCAACCTTACTTTGACCTTTATAAAATTAAATTTCACACCTAACAAATGAAATAAAAAAATAAAACAAGATTTAAATTCAATAAAAATTTATCTCACTATTGGATGCTGATTCTTTATCAAGCCAATCTCCACATAGTAGAAACTTTCCTTTAAGTGTCTACCATTATACTAGTCAGAAACATATACTGTGATATTAACATAGAACTCAAAATATAAGTTTTCCACTTCACTCCTCTATTATAACTCACCATCAACCAACTTACTTCTCTTTAAGATAACAACTTCCCAAGAGAATCCCCAATAGTGAGACCTACCCACATCCTAAGATATAAAGTCAATAACCTTCAAATATGATCCCTTTTTACTTATATATCCTCATATATAACCTTGTCATATATAATTTAACTTTATAATGAAATTGAATATCCATAAACAAGCTAATATATCTAACCAAATCCCAAGGGTCCTTCAACCTAACTTCACCTAGTTTCCCAAGCCTATTATTAACCAATAACTCCATTACCTTGTCCTTATCCATTTTGAGGGTTTCTATAACTCCCTAACTTCCTAATTCACCACTTTAAAATATAATTACAATGAAAATGATATATTTTATAATAATCATGAGCATACTTTATGATTTTTCAATCAAGTCCTTACTCATAAAGGTCAACCTAACCAAGCATCTCTTCCATCCTTTCAATAAAAATGCCTCAACCACATCAGCCCAACCAATTAAACCCCTATACCATTCATACCATTATCCATTCATTGGATATGTTGTATAGATATCTACAAGGTAATTACATGGATGTTAGCATGTTAATTTCCATGTGTAAAAGAAAAAATTGAACCTAAAGTGAAAGGCTTCTCCTTTTGTGTAATCTTATTTTATTTTATTTCATCCACCTTTATCCTCTTTCATTTATTTTGTGGGTGTATGTACACCCTCACAATATCTATATTAAAGAGTATAATATAATCAAAGACCTTAAAACCTATATAATAATCAATCAAATCCTAGGTGAATTTTCATTATTTATCTAGAATAATAACTTGACCCAAAAAAAGTAAACCTAATTTCATAATTCTTATTCCTCTATCTCATAAATTGAGTATAGGGTAACAAGTCAAAAAATGTGAAATCCATATGAAACTACCAAAAAATAACATGACTCTAATAACATGAGCCTCACTTATATAAGTAAGATCTGCCCACAAACTACAACACTCATATTAGTTTGAAAATCCAATATAATTAAAGGATGGAAATGTTTAACTAATATGTCAAAATAATCCACATCCTAGAAGATGGGCTTAGTATGTTTCTAATAATCCAACCTTCCTATTAAACTAGCCAAAATAACATTTTAATATTTTTACAACTCATAATGACTCCTCCTAATCCATATAATGACAACCAATTCATTTTGATCTACTAGCCCTTTCCTTTTGAGTCTGCCATAAGAGAGGTTCTCAAGACTAACATCAAATTTTCACAAAGTAGGCTCATAATAACCTTGTTTAGATGAATTAGAGATATAGAGAGTAAAAAATTTTATCTAAACCAAGTAATTAAATATAACCTTTAAAATAATGGTCACTCATCATCCATTACCATTCTAGTGAAAACTTATCAATCTCTATAATACTAACCTAATCAACCTTCCATCGGTTATACACCAATCTAAAACCCTATGGACATCCTTACTCATGGATTTTGCAACCCAATATTATGAAACATACCTTTATTTATCAACCTCCATTTCAATCTCTTATTGGAGGTTTTTTTTACCCTCCTCTAAATAATATGGTAACCAAAACATTCACACTCATTACTTCACCTAACTACATGCTAGCCAATATACCTCTCACATATGATCCATCATTACAATTTCCAATTACCTTTGACCATCCCCCCTTCCTAAACTCCATAAATATAATGGGCAGGGAAATCTAAATACATGTGAAATCATATGCAATTGCTATTAGAGAGATTATACCTTAGGATTAGGTAGTTACTAATATTTCCTAATGAAACTCAAGGTAATTATGATATATTGGTATTACCACCTCCAAATTTCCTCCATTAATTCCTTCTAATATCTCATGCATGATTTTACCAAGGAGATTGACATTAAAAAATGCTTAAAACTAGTATACAAGAGTTCCTGGATATAAATCAATAATCTAATGAATTTGTCACCTATTTTATTATGATATGGAAACAAGTATTATACTCCTCCTATATTTCCCCACATACAGATTAAAGAGAGTTATGAAATATGTTATTACACTCTCTTAACAAGGAAATAAAGGAATATGTTTAAAATTTACCTTGTAGACTATATAAATAGGTGCTTAAAGAACTCTTAAAATAAATCAAGTGGACATCAGTAGTGGTTATAGGAATTATTAATCCAATAAGATAATAATTTACCCTAACCAAATAAATTTTTTTATAAGAAATTTAAATCAAAACAACCCAAAAAACCAAGGCTTAAAGGATTAAAACCAAAATCAAAATGCCACTACAAATTTTATGACAGTTCTAACAAAAAAGATGAACATTATAAATAGTAACCAAAATCTAACCATGAAAAATAAAACTTTAAATAAAAATAATATGGGTGTGAGGAACAAAAATAGTATGATTTTAATTCATGTAGTGGATTTTAATCATTCTTGACCTAGGGATAATACATTTCATAACCAATTTCTAAATCATTTTATAAAATATGACCAAAACAATTAGTTCCAAAACCAATGCTTTCATAAGAACAATAAGAAATAAATATTTGGTAAATAAATATGAAACCTAAGGCCTAAATACTATGATACCAATTTATATTCCATTTTAAACAAATTCTTTATTAATAATACTTGTTCCTATAAGGATTAAAAAGCATTTATCTAAAGACTCCTCAAATACCAATGATAGAACATAATAGAGATGTTCCTAGGGATGGCTAATTCAAACACCCATTTAACCTTGATTTGACTCTAAAAATATGACCTAAAGGGAAAATAATTATGATAGGAATTGTATAATTATAAATAAATGAGGAGGTAAATATCATCACTATCAAAAGGTAGTACCAACTATTAACCCCCCTTTCTAAAGATAACCTAGAAAATAATATCCAAACTAATCCCAAGCCCATGAGAACCTAATATTTAGTTTTTGATCATATGAAAATATTTTACCATAAATCCTTTATTTGAATGATTAAAAATTATCATTCCCATTATTTGACATTATATGATGCATTAGGATTGGGGAATCTAGCTAGAATCAAGCCTCAACCTTAAGCCCAAATTAACTAAATTGACTTGGATATATATCCACCTATAAAGAATTATTTAAATGATGTATACCTTTTTTTTACCTTAGGATATTTTTGGATAAGAGGTAACATCCAACCTTACATTTATAATTATATATTTGAAAATAAAATGTTAAGAGAGTGATGGGTGATGATGAGTAATCTATCAATATAATCCCCTTTTAATTTTTCCAATAATTTGGCTATGTACAAACAAATTTATCCACAACTAGAAAAAATTTATGAGGCTATGAAAAAATCAAGTCCACCTAGATGGGAACTTTGTACTACATATTAATTTGGGCCCCCAATATTGTGTTAATACATTTTTATGTCATAAAAATGGATACAAATTATAACATGATCCTAAGAAGTCCTTGAATCTATATGATGAAAGTGATACCTTATAACATGTTTCAATAAATCAGGGTCTAAACCTATGAAATGACTTTGTTCCCAAGTTGATATGAATCCTTTTCATTCTATCAAAGATAATATTAATACAATACCAAGGATTCAATGAATTATCACTTACTTAGTAACAATGTGGTGAATCAACCTCCATCTAAGGAAAATCAACCTACAGAAACCAAGATGCATATTTTTAAGTCAAAATTAGAAATACATAAATCCTTAAAAGATAAAACAATTGAGGTAAAATGTGTTATAACAATGGAAAAAATTATTATAAAAAACCTTTCGGAAATTCTAGCCATCTTGACTAAGTCTACAACTAAGATTATTAGCATCTAGAAAAAGGATAATCTCATCATGCTCCCTTTTGACCTGGAAGGAGTAGGAACTATAATCTTCTAAAATGTCAAGAATTATAAACCCAATAGGGGTTATATAACATATATTCCATTTATATGGTAAACATTTTATAAATATGAGAGACACTTATTAATCCATGTGATGATTATTACTATTCAAATTATCAATATATGCTCCATAATGATGATGTAAATGTGGTTTTGGTGTGAGGGTAATATTTGTCCTAATTTTAGGAAGATGAAGAATCATGAAATTTGGATTTAAAATTAATTTATAATGCATAAAAAATGGTGGAATGTATTAAAAATTATTAGTAGTATTGATAATCACCAATATGTTAGGTGTTCAAAACCTAAAAAATCATGGAGACTCATAATTGGTGACCAACTAGGTTTCAAAGGTCTCCTACGACAAATTTGAAAATTTTCAACTTTAGAAAAATATCGTACATGATATTTACAAGGAATTTAATTTAATTTCCATTGAGGATATTCGTATATAAAGTAACCAACTTGTTTATTCCATGATTTCCACCTATTCTCACTTTAGCCCTCACTTAATGATGCTAGAGTCTAATTTCATAGTTCTTGTAAGGGTTGAACTCCTTATTTAGAAGGAAAAAAGTGATAAAAACCTAGATAATATCAAAGAGGATGTTGGTCCTCTCATTATTAACTTTGTATAAAGTGTTGAGTCAATTTATATTTCATTTATAATTATAATCATCTCCCCACATCACATCATAAAATATGCTTTTCCCATTATTCATATATCTCATTTATCCTAAGATCAAAATATTCCAATTTAAATTTTAATATTGAGGACTTAAAATTATTTGTATGAGGAATATGACATTTTTTAGGTATAGATCCTACCTTGAAATAATTTTAGGAAGGGAATACTTCCATAATTGAGGACACATTAGGAATTAACATAAGGACTATAGAGAAACTTAGGATACTCAATATTGGGTATTCACTCTCCCCCTCAGAGGTGTAGGTCTATAATAAATTGCTTACGAAATTTTCTAAGGCTTTTGACTTTTATTATGAATACATGAAAGGGATCTAAATTGAAGTTGTCACACACAATCTAGTCACCATGCCTGATGTAAACCCTATCAGACAAAATATCAGACCAATTGAATCTAAAGTTGCATTGATGGTAAAATATGAGTTTATTAAGATGTTAAAATTAGGGTTTATAAAAACTCTAGAATACCCCAAGTGGATGTCCAATATTTTCCACATTCTCAAGAAGAATTGGAAAATTAGGATATGCATAGAAATATGTGATATCAATAAATAATTCATGATGTATAATCTACTTATGCCCTAAATCAATGTAATTATAGTTATGATATTTATATAATAATGGATAGTTTCTCTACATACAACCAAATTAATATATATGATTAGGGTCAAAGAAAAACCTTTTTTAGTACACAATGGACAAATTTATGTTACATCATTATGCCTCTTTCCATAAAAAATATTTGGGAAAAATATCATAGGTCTATGAATAATATCTTCCATGACATCATTCAAAATATATTATAGGTTTATGGTGATGAATTAATTATAATATATAAAATATGAGTTGACTACTTCAAGGTTATACACACCATCCTTGCATGTTTGATTGAGTATGACATTACTCTCAATCTAAATAAATGTGAGTTCATTATTACCTATATAAAACTCATACATTTTATAATATCAAAGTAAAGAATTGATATTTTCCCTCGTAATATTCAAATAATTTTATATATGATCCATAACCCCACTGATGAGTCATGAATTAGGTTATTCATAAGGAAGTTTGGGGAAATTTTTATATTTATACTTGATCTTGTGTATGTGATTAATCCAATTAACCAATTTAACAAAAAACTTGATGAGGAGAGTAAAGTGGAGATATGCAATGGGGGGATGAATATTAACCCTCCATTGGTGGTTTTCATTTATTTCTTCCATTGCACCTGTCCCCTTTAACTTCATGAAAGGGTAAATTTTAAAATCCCTTATCATAAATTCCCTTGGATTTCATTGGTGAATCTATAGATAAATATTTTCTTAGTCATGGTGAATTATTAATTATGTTGTAAAATTTATTATGTGTAATACCTTACTAACCTAAACCTATAGGTTATGGGGTAAAGTAAAAAATACAATTAAAAACTTCCACAAACATAAACATGATTACATTTTTATATTCCTCTCAAAAATTTAGGCAATTAAAAAAAAATCATCTCAATCTGAGTCCATTTATAAAAGTTACGGCCTCATGAATTTGGCATTATGTTACATCACATATGAAACTATTTAGTGGTAATCGATGGGTTACATATGCGATGAAACCCATTTACAACTTACTAAGGATGTAACTTTTATGTGCAAGCATATATTGAGATGTTTTATTTTTCAAAATAGCTTAACTCTTTGACAGGAACCTAAAAACATAATCATATTTAGTTTTATGGAATTTTTTTATTCTCTTTTTTATTTACCCCACAACCTATCTATTTTAGCTCTTCAATGAACAAAATGAATTCCCAAAGTATATTGATGTATGAAAACACACACACACACACACACACACACACACACACACACACACACACACACACACACACACACACACACACACACACACACACACACACACACACATAGAGGATAAATAGGTATATTTGTTTTTTAAGTTAATGTAAATGTTTGGAAAGTTGAACCATAAAACAAATCGCATTTGATTTTTTAGGTGACCCAATTATATGTACCATCACTACAAAATTACAAAAATCAAGTTCCCAAAAGTCAAATATTTATGAATTAAAAAATATTCACCATTAACATTTACCCTGATTCCTAGATCTTTCATGGTAGTTTGTGTTTTAATGGTCAAGGGTGATTTGTATTTTTGGTGTTCATCAGAGTCTTTTATTTTTTCATGTTTAATTTGTAAGGTTTTTTCTAAGTTTTTAGGTGCATTTAATATCTAATTTTCCTATTTTATGTTCCCCCTCATTAGTTTCATCTACATATGTACTTTTATAGATTAGTGATTAAATTTAATTGTTATATCTTATGGAGGTGGATGGCCAAAGTGTTTTCAATTGTTAGACTTAAAATCATGGAAGAATTAATGGAAATGGTTTTTTTTTATCTTTTGTTTAAAATTTCCCTGAGTTGAGTAGTCTAGAAGTTAGTGTTAAGAAGCATGGTGAGAAAAGTGATGACCCAAATAGGTTATTCAATAAATTTATTCTATAGGAAGAGTGTTCTAAGCATAAAAAAGGCATGTATTTTTTTATTAACCTGAGTAGTGTGTCTGAGGATGGAAGAAGAGAAAGTAATGAGGTATAAGTCAATAACTACCATAGCTTTAGTAAAAACCTTTTCTTTCATCCAAGGAAATCCATAGAACATGATTTTCATTAGGAAAGATGTTGGACGAAAATTTTTGGTGTCTTGATTTTCTTTAATAGGAATACCCTTCATTTAAGTATTTTTTTATAACTAGCTTAATTTAGTTTCGGATAAGAAAATGGTAATCTATGTTAGTTTGTATATAATGTTCTAAAAATAGGTTTTCATGGTTATTTTTTTAAATTCAAATATGTATAGAATATTTATTCACAAAACCTTATGGAATGTGGGATAATATATGTTTAAATTTGTCCCTTGGAACCCTAACTCAGACTGTCAAGATTTGGTTTTTGAAGCATCTCCTAAATGGGTAGTATTGAAAATGTTCCTCTTAACTTGTGGAATTTTATTCCCTATGCCCTTAAACCCCTTACAGAGGTGCTTAGGGTTGAGTGTTCCATAAGTTATTTATCCCATATAAATGCTATGGTTTTAATATCTCTTTATGTCTTGTATGTTTTTATGGCAACCCTTTTTTTGATATTAAATGTAGATATTATATTTTCCCTATTAAAGGGTTGGGAGTATTTAATGCTTTATTTTTATAAAAAAAGTATGTATGAGAAAAAAATACCTTTGATGTCCTCTAATAAAATATATGATAAATAATTTTAGAGAATCCCCATTCTTAATATCAAATATATTTTATATAATCATATCCCTCCTTAAATGGATTATTTAAAAATTGTTGATAACCCTAGTTTTGATTTTAGATTGATTGAAGGTATAACACACCCTAGTGCATTCCCTAGAGTAGATGGTATTGTAATTTATATTTTAAGTGAAGAGGTACCTTGTTGGAATTGGGTGGTCACCCCCATTTGATGTTACCCCTCATAAAATTAATATTTTACCTATTTTTTAGGAAGACATTAACCAAACCACACCATTGGTTCATACCCTTATATCTCTTATATCCCTAAATATTTATAAAATTCATGATGAAGTCATGGTTGATGTTGTCCCATTTTATAAAGGTATAACCTCTAATGATCTCTTGGCCCCCCAGGTTGACTAGGATAATAACATTGAATTAGTATTTGGAGATAGAATTAAACTTCCACCTAATAACTTGTTTGGGCATTTCTCCCCTTTCATGTTCCCTATCCCTAATAGGTAAATCCTACTTTACTCTATTCTTATGGACAATATAACTATGGTTCAAGGTAATATTATTTATAAGTAAATTTGGGTATCTAAAGGGTCTGATAAAATACCTAAAATTAACCCTTTGGTGAATCCCCCCAAGAACTTGATCTTGTTATGGTTGAAAAAAAGTTAAATAGGGGATGATAGGAGGTGGAGATGGTAATAATAAAAATAAGAATAGGGAGAATAAGATTCATGAATGTTTTACAATATCATACAAAATAGAGCGAAGGTGGGGGATAAACCCCTAATATAAATAGGTAATATTATTGATGGTTATGCACATTATAAAATAGAAGGTAAGGGGGTTAAAATACTTGGATATGAAACCTCTTTTTAGATAGTTTAGAATTTCAAAAGTTACGGAAAAGATTGATTTATTTTTTTCTTGTGAGGTTAAATCAACTGGGTCTATTATTTCCTCTATATTAGGCCTTATCTAGTCTAAATCTATTCAATTTTCCACTAATAATTTTAGAGGTAAAAGTGGTGTATTGATTCTGATCAATCCGCTTTGGGGAGAGTAGATTATTGACTATGGTACTTCTCCCTACAACTAGGTGGTCTCATTTATTTTTAATAAGAAAATCAAATTCTTTGGGATTTGTAATATATAAGAATCTAATTATTATAGGTAAATAATGTATCTATGAAACTAGATTTATACTAATTTTAAAGACATTCCATTGGTGTTTGGTGGGGATTTTAATGTGATTGAGGAGAGAGATGACAAACTAGGTGGTAACCTTAATTCTTAGAAAGGTAATATATTATTTATTGTGTCTAAATTTAATAGATTCAACAAAGTGGTTTACGCCATTAAAAAGGTAAATTTTAGAGTAAATGTATTTAGTATATTTGGTGTAATAGTTTGGCTAACTCTATGAGTCTCTATTCTAGACTTTATAGATTTTAGCTTATAAAGATTCCTTTGATACCTATTTAAAAGGAGATGGAAATTTTTTTTAGGTTATTTCTTTCACTAGAAATAACCATAATATTATTGAAATCAAATTTTACCTTTCAAATGATGAGAAAAGTGATAATGCTACCTTGAAAATGTTATATAAATTTAATGTTTACCATCTTGATGATAGGGACTCCATGGATGGTATCTATTTTACATGGAACATTGGAAAATTTTCTTGTCACTTTTAGTCTAAAATTGATAACTAGAATAACTCTATGGATTTGACTAAAAGGTTTATGAGATATTTTAGGTAGATAAAAGATAAGAGAAAAGGAATTCCTTTATAATTTCTTAGGTGAAATTTATTTGGGAAGAATATTCCTTTCAAGATGATGTGACTAACTCCTCCCTGATTGATACCCTTTCCAATGTTAAACATCAGATTAGGCAACATAAAATTTATTCTACTAGAGGTGCTTATATTTGATTTAGATTAACTAGATTAAGCTTGGAGATAAAAGATCTATGTTTTCTTCCATTTTTTCAAGTTTAAGAATTAAAGGAATAATATCATTAAAACTAAGGTTGATGATAAGATTTTAGTTGACTCTAAATTGATTAAAGAGGCCTTATTCAATTTTTTATCCAAGTTATTTTTGGCTGATGAGTCAAATGAATAGACTAAAAAAAGTATAGTTATATGTGAAAAGATCATTCCAAAAACATATCTTCCATCCAATTTTCATTCTTGGATAAAAATATCTCTTTGGTTTAATCCATAAGTTTTATTGATTCATTCAAGGTTTATAAGGCCTTAGGGATTTTTGGTTTCCCTATGGAATTATACAAAGCTAATATGGATTGCATTGCTCTAAAATGATTATGTCTATAATGAAGCATTTTTTGTTGGCTCTCTAGGTTAAGAGATTAATAAATTTGTAATAAATCTCATATATAAGGAGGGTGATATATTTTTTGTCCAAAATCGGAAGCCTATCACTCTACTAAATGTTTCTTACAAAATTATTGTAAAAATATTGCCTAGAAGAGTTTATTCCTTGCTAGCCTTAATTGTTTGTATGACCTAGTGTTGATACATGGAAGGAATATATATCCATATATTCATTATATGTTTTGAGTGTATGTATTGGGATATATACTCTCAACATAATATTGGGATGATTATTCTTGACTTAGAAAAATCTTATGATAGAATTGAATGGCCTTTTATTGAAAGAGTACTCAGAGATTTTGGATGTCAAGAGAGGTTATGTAGAATGATCACTATTATTTTTAAATATGTCTTGTATATTATATAATTTAATGGAGAATTAAAGGAATCTTCCCTTAAAAATATATATTAGATAAGGATGTCTTCTTTCTCCTTTTCTTTTTGTTTTGGTTGCTGACATTTTGTACTATTATTATCACTCTGGAGTGCACCCTGATTGAAGATGTGCAAGCACACCTTCTCTATAGTTGATACAATGGGAAATTATTAGTGTGGGTGAATCTATGATGGGGAGAACCTATAGAGAGGGTTGGTTCCCTTATAATGTTTTAATACATTTGACTACTGTGATTTCTTAGATGAAAAGGCAAAGGGGAAATTGAACAAAAATCCTAATTAAAAGGGTGATGCACCTAAATTTTTTATATTCTCTAGAATTTATTGAAATGAATAAGGGAAACAAATATTTTAGATGAAGAATTTAAAATATTTTGGGTTGCAAAAATTCTATTTCTATCTCTTCAAATGACCTGTAGAGGATGAGATCTTCATAGTAGGTGTGGAAGGGACCTGAAAAAGGGTAAGTAGATGGCACTTGTATGATGGTAAACAATAAAAATACACTCTATCCTCTATAAAAACTCATATGAAAAACAAAAATCTCTTTTATTGATGTATGGTCCAAATTATAATTTCTTCTTCAGCTCCAAGAATTATACAATAATGGCTTGGAAAGCCAATATATAAGTCTTAAAAGCTAATAAAAGCTTAAATGGAGTTGATTTACGTAGTTAATAGTCTTATTAAATTAAACAAACACTAAAAGATTTTAAAATTATTTAATCAACTCCCTTTTACAATATTTAGAAAACTCATTTTTACAATATTAGCTTTCCCTCTCAAAGCATGAATGCACTCTCAAACTTTGGCATGGAAAATAGGTGGGTCCATGTTGATAACAACTAAAGTATATTTTGAGTTAAAAAAATAAATACAATAATCTTTAATTATCTTTTAATTTTCTTTTTTTTGAAAGAAATTGATTTTGGAATTGAAATAAGAAATGGCGGGCCCCATTGACTTCGTCAATTCTCTTTACATGTAATCAATGCCATTATCTTGTGTCTATCTCCACTTGAACTAATATTTAATTATTTTAATATCATTATTTAAATGATAACAAAGGAATATTGCATGATGATGGTCAACTAAAGCTTTGATTAGAAGTTCAAGGCTAGTTAACTCCACTTGGCTCATCCTTGAATAAAATGTAATTGAAAATTTAAAAATATATGAATATACATAATAATATCATATATTACATGTGGTAACTCCAAAATTACTTCATTTGATAAATTTTCAACACCATTCTTTATTTGTTTAATTGACCAATTAGGTGTATTAGGCTAATTAGGATTAATAGCCTATCTTCTTACATTTGGACTCCATTAAAACTAAAAAAATATTGCATGAAACCTGAAAAAATAATAAAATATACCTGGAAAAACATTTATCATCACAATATATTTTATTTTGTTGAGAAAACACTCACCATTCAGTCAATAGGGTTGACTAGGCCTATATTGCTTCATTTTCCTATAGAATGGCAATTTTGACTGAGATGGTTGGGACACTTCTTGGATGACTTCTAACCAAAATAAAATTATAGGATGAATAAAAAGTCTTAGTATTTTATCTCTATTGATTATATTTCATTGAAGTGTCTTGTACTTCATTTAACATGCTTTTTTCCATTAAAAACATGATTTATTCCATCGTCGTTACATATTCATAAATAAAATTGACATTTATGGAATAATATCTAATTTACTTGAAATTTTGAAATTTTTTAGGTTGATCCAAGACTATTTTATGTCAATATAATCAACTTTTTGCAAAACTAGTTTTTTGAGGGTTAAAGCAAGCTTTGAAGTTGAATCTTCAAAATGATGGTTCATGAATTAAAAATTTAAAAATACAAAAATATTTCCTTTTTTTTGTATAAAATTTACCCCCCTAACATCCTTAAAAATATTAGGTTCCCCTTCCTAATTTATGAAAAGTTATCACATGGAGAAATTTGCTTACATGGTTTTTAGCACATTTGGATCTACCTACAATCTTAACTATTATTCATAAATAAAAAACCCTAAACTAGTATCAATTGTTAATTAATTATAATTAAATATAGGTAATAAAAACATACTAATATAATTTTATCAAACTTCACATGTGGTGAAAGATAGGAGCATCTGGATAGGAGGCTTGGAAGGGTGCCTAAAAGTAGAAAAAGTGAAAAAATTCACCAATATGAAAATAACTCTTCACCTTCTTCCCAATTCCTAAAAAAATAATCATGGGGTCTGTAACACATTATAAAAACACTTTTATATCACATTTTATTTAAAATTCAAAAAACCCCTTTTTGGCCTATATGCATATTTGATTGTATAAGCTTGTATGAGCATGGTTTGCTTAAAATTTAGAGTTTTGAAACTCTTTAAAGGTCTAATTATGATTTAAAAACATAATAAAATACTTATTAGACCTTTACCTATGATTATAAACCTTTATGGTACTCCATAATGATGTATTCTTTAATGGTGATCTCCAATGGACATGTTGAGGCTGTTAAAAAAATAATTTATATCCACTTAGCCAATTGCCATGAAAGTTTCTTAGAAGGTTCCTCAAGTAATTATGACCTTGTGTAATAAATTTGAGGTCTTAAAACCACTTTTATAAAATTCCAATTTTCTCTCAAAATTGATCCCTGTGCATGAATTATCTTCATATTTAAACTTGACAATGTTCCTTTGAAATGATAATGACCTATTTACAATCTATTTTTGACATTTTTTTTTACAAAAATTAGTGATTTTAGGCCAAAATTACAAAATTTAAATGGATATTGAATGTTTTTAGGAAATTTTTGATTGATAAGGGTAGTAATTTGACCTTGACAGGCCAAATTACTAACAATTTTGGTGATTTTGAGGGATTGGCTAGCCTGCTGGTCAAAGAATTCAAAAACATTAACAAGGACAGACTTGGATATACACTAAAATTTGGAAATCTTGTATATCAAGACATAATATGTGAAACTGAAAAAAACAACAACAAACATGTGCACATATGCACTTAGAGGAAATGATAACAAGAATAGGAAAGGGAAGCAACAAATACTAAAAGCATGTGTGGATATGCACTTCTAGAAATGAAATAAAAAGTAGTCTATTATATATAAAATAACGTCCAACTTGTTGGTCCTCTTCGATCAAAAGGAAAATTATTTAATGCACCATATAATATTGAAATGTATCTTCCATCTCTTTATAGCTCTTTTCTACAACTAGGAGTAATTAGAGACTCATATATTCCTGATTCTGCAACTGGGATTCCATCCTCCATTATTAGGTACATTGATTATAGGTATGGATCCAATACCCAATCATCATGCTCCCATATCCATGTACTTTTCAATAACATATTCAATTTTTGATCTAGATCATGTAGACTAGCATGTTATATCTCCTTTGTCATATCTTCAAGGCTGGCATCTAAGAGAGACGATTCTAATTTTGTTACTTCTTGAGGCCATTTATGTTCATACTCATCTTCCAAAAGTATATAAGTATCTAAAAATGATAATAGAGGTTGATAACCATGATTAAAATGTTTAAACATGTCATCTTCTAAGGAAAAAACTAATTCTTTCTTGGTGAAAGAACTTGTCTCATCATATAATAGACCACATTCTAGTAAACAATACTCTGAACAAAATATATCAAACAAATCTAAAGACTTATTTTCCTGAATTTGAAGTACAATTGGAATATAAGGCTACAAATTATCCTCAACTTATTATAGTAATTGGTACTCATTTTATATCACTTCTACAAGCTCTTGTTCTTCATCATGGATGGCAACCCTTGTTGGATTAATAATCTCATGGGAAACACCTTCAAGTTGAATAGTTAAAGTGTTTTCTTCTTAAATTTCATCATCTACTCTAATCTGATCTTCAATTACAACAATAACCTCTTTGATTTCATCAATTTCATATTTAACACTAATTTTATCAATGATGATGTCCTCCTTATGATCATGCAAAACTCTTTCATCTCCATCTATATCAGCTACAACTTCTTATTTTGCTTTGGAAAGGATAAGATCCTTCAATAGGATAGGCATAATAGATACCTAAAAATATTAAATAAGATGAGAAAGATCCACTAGTTATGCCATAGGTACCTAATTTGACTTCTAATGCTACTAAACCTAAATAATTTTCACCTCCTCTCTCTGCATTATTTCTTTAATTATTTTCCATGAAGGAAAGGATTTGGGATTTTGAGGGGGAAGGTGTGAGGACTGAATGTCAACAGTGACTTTAGGGTTGATTTCATCATTTGAGCTTATGCTTAGTTATATTTGACTCCAGGTTGGAAACTTGGGTTCAAGAGCTTTTGGTATTATAAATAATGCATTTTGAGGCATGATTGGGAAAGTTTCTTGTTGAGATGGACTTCAAATCCATGGATATTGATATGGGGTAGCAAGAGGTATTCATGTATGATATTGAGATTGCTTATCAAATAACTCTTGTTTGTAAGCTAACAACTCTTCAACAATCATTTTCCTTACCCTCCTCATTTTCTCTATCTCATCATGAAAATTCAGAGAGTTTTGGAAGGGTGATTGATCTTGGAATGGGTAACACTCATATGGATGATTATGATATGCATATGAATCATGTTAATAGGACTAGTATGATATTTCATACTACTAATAAAGATATGTATTCTCTTCACATCGGTGATATGGGTCATGGGGATCATACTAAAAATGCTAAAAAGGAGAAGAATGATGAAATTATTCTCTGTGGGCTACCATAACCTATAAATTCATGAAGATAATTGAACTTATGATAAATAATGTACCTTTTCCTTGAGATGAGATCCACAAGAGTATTGGAAACTAGATCTAAAGATGATGTACTACAAGCTTGTCCAATCTAATGTGCCTAAAACTATTATCAATCTAGAGTGCACCCTTCTTGAAGATGTGCAAGCACACCTTCTATCCTATTGATATAATGGGAAATTATTAGAGTTTGGGTGACTCTATGATGAGAATAACCTCTAGAGAGGGTTGGTTCCGTTAAAAATTTTCAATAAATTTGACTACTATGATTTCTCAGATGAAAAGGGGAAGGAGAAACTGAAGCGAAATCCTAATTAAAGGGGAGATGCACTTGAATTGTTTATATTCTTTGGAAGCTATTGAAAATAATTCATGCATATACACAAATAAATTTCTTATTTTGCCCTTAAGCATAAGTATTTTAGATGAAGGATTGAAAGTATTTTGGGTTGCAAAAATTCTATTTATATCTCTTCAAATGACATTTAGAGTATGAGATATTCACATTAGGTGTGGAAAGGACCTAAAAAAGGGTAAGTATATGCCACTTGTATGCTAGTACATATTTAAAATACACTCTATTCTCTCTCAAAACTCATATGTAAAATAAAAATCTTCTTTGTTGATGTATGGTCCTAACTACAATTTCTTCTTTAAATCTAGGAATTATGTAATAATGGCTTGAAAATCCAATATATAAGTCTTAAAATCTAATAAAAACCTAAGTGGATTTTATTTACATAATTAATAGTCTTCTTTAATTAAATAAAGACAAACATTTTACAATTATTTAATCAACTCCCTTTTACAATATTTAGAAAACTCCTTTTTATAATATTAGATTTCCCTCTCAAAGCATGCATGAACTCTCAAAATTTGGCATGGAAAATATGTGGTTCCATGTTGATAACAACTCAATTATATTTTCAGTTCAAAAATAAATACAATAATCTTAAAAAATCTTTTAATTTTCTTATTTTACAAAAAATCCATTTTGGTGTTAAAACAAGAAATTGTGGGGGCCATTGACTTGGTCAACTCTCTTTGAATGTAATAAATGCAATTATTTGGTGTCTATATCCACTTGAAATAATATTTAATTATTTTAATATCATTATTTAAATGATAACAAAGGAATACTACATGATGTTGGTCAACTAATCAACTAAAGCTTTGATTGGAAGTTTAAGGCTAGTTAACTCCACTTGGCTCCTCCTTGCATAAAATAGAATTGAAAATTTAAAAATATATGAATATCCATAATAGTATAATATATTTAATGTGGTAACTCCAAAATTAATTCATTTGATAAATTTTTGCCATTCTTTATTTACTTCATTGACCAATTAGGCCTATTATGCTAATTAGGCCTAATAGCCTATCTTCTTGCATTTAGAATCCATTAAAACTAAATAAATATGACATGAAACCTAATAAAATAATCAAATATACCTTTAAGGACTTTTATCATCACAATATATTTGATTTTGTTGAGAAAACACTCGTCATTAAGTTAATAGGGTTGACTAGGCCAATTTTGTTCCATTTTCCTATAGACTGGCCATTTTGATTGAGTTAGTTTGGACACTTCTAGGATGAATTATAACCAAAATAAAATTTTAATTTGAATAATAAGTCTTATTATTTTATCTCCATTTATTATATTTCATTTATGTGTCTTGTAATTCATTTTATGTGCTTATTTCCACAAATAACATGATTTATACCTTGATCCGTACATCTTCATACATAAAATTTACATTTATATATTAATTTTTAAGTTTAATTAAGATTATAAAATGTTTTATTTTTATCCAAGATGTTTTTATGTCAATAGAATAAACTTTTTGAAAAACTAGTTTTTTTGAAGGTTTAAGCGAGCTTGAAGTTGAATCTTTAAAATGATGATTCATAAAGTAATGACATTCAAATACCACAATATTTACCTTTATGTTTATAAAATTTACCCCCATAAAATCCCTATAATTATTAGGTTCCTATTCCAAATATATTAAAAGTTATCACATGGAGAAATCTACCTGTGGGGTTTTGACTGCATTCTGAGTTACCTACACTCTTAACGATTGTTCATAAAGTAAAACCAATAAATTTATCTCAATTTTTCATTAATTAAAATTAAATATGGGTAACAAAAATTTAATAATATAGTTTTTTCAAACTCCACACTTGGTGAAAGACACGAGCATCTGGATAGGAGGCTTGGAAGGGTGCCTAGAACCGTAAAAAGTGAAAAAATCACCAAAATGAAAATAAATATTCACCTAATCAATAATACATAAAAAAATAATCATGGGTTCTTTAAAATTATATCAAAACACTATAAAATCATGTTTTTCTTGAAAATTCAAAAAAACCCTTTTTGGCCTATATGCCTATTTGATTGCATAAGCCTGCATGAGCATGGTTTGCTTAAAATTTAGAGTTTTTAAAATATTTAATGGTATTATTATGATTTAAAAAAATCATAAAATACTTTTTAAACTTTTAAATATGATTAGAAACCTTTGTGGCACTCCAAAGTGATGCTTACTCTAATGGTGATCTCCAACAGACATGATGAGGATTGTTACAAAATAGAAGGTATCTCCAATAATCTAATGGAAATAATTTTTTTTATAATTTTACTCAAGTAATTATGACATTTTATACAAAATTTCAAGTTTTAAAACCAATTGTAGCTCCCAAAAAATTCAATTTTCTCTCAAAATTGATCTCTATGCATGGATTATGTACATATTTGAACTTGAAAATGTTATTTTGAAATGATAATGACCCATTAAAAATATATTTTTGAAATTTATTACCAAAATTAGTGATTTTAGGCCATAATTCCTAACTTTAAAGGGTTATTAAATGGCTTTATGATAGTTTTGATTGATAGGGGTAGTAATTTGACCTTGGCAGGCCAAATTACTAACAAATACCTCCCAAAAACTCATGAGGTTATCCCCATATTAAATTTAAATTAAAAAAAATTAAAAATGGTTGATTTTCTATTTTATAATTAATCAACACTTTATAATAGCCTCTTCAAGGATAATTTGACTCAGGTTAATATCAGACTAAAATTATATTGCCTAGCCTTAGGATCTAAATTTGTTTTACATAAATCTTGTATGATTAGTTATAGTGAACACCATCTAGACTAGATATTCAAGTTTATTTAATAATGGAAGGACCCTTGTTAGATGGTTATATATCTAGGTATTTATTTTTCCATTGTTCCTTATCTAAAGTAGAAGTGAGAGTGGTTTTACATAAAAATTAACAAGAAAATTGAAAAATGGCATGGCCATCTTCTCCATCTCCCTGGCAGAATCCATCTATATTAGAAAATACTCTCTTTATATAGTATATACTATGCTTCCTGATGTATCTTCCATGAATCCTAGAACAATTTGATTCACAAGATTATCAAATATTTTCTATCGTCAGGTGGAAAATTGAATATGAAAAGGCATGTTATTGGTTGGAAGTTTTATTACAAGCAAAGGGATAGTGGTGGGATTTTTCTAAAATAAATTTGTATCCAAGGTATTACCTTATAAATTTAGTGATTATTAAGTATTTTAATGGAGATGAGACTTGGAAGGTGTTGATCAGAAACAATATTCTAAGAGGTTTCTATAAAAGTAAGCCAGGTTTCAAAGGTCTTCATGTTGCCAAAATTCTTTTTATCCCTTATTATTTTAAATTTACTATATCATATATATTCTATTACATTTGTAAATCATGGGACTTAGTAAAACACCTTGTCACTACCAAACTTGTTTTTAGTTGGATCGGTACTTGTTGCCAAGGGTGTTATACCTTAGAATTGTATAATAAATTCCTATAGGATTTAAATTAATTCTTAGTTTTTTTTAATTTTTGGGCACTTTGAGTCTTATTAAACATATATATCATATTCCTACAACCCAACATAGGACATATTCTATGTTGAGTAAATGGCTCAAGGGTAATAGTTATGTGATTATTTTGGAAAATGAAAATGAATTCTGAGATAATCTCAAATGGATAAAAGGGCCTCTTCTCCATGAGTTATCCACAAAAATGATACACAATAAGTTATCCTTCCCTAAACCTACTTATCTTACTCTAAACCATGTTTGAATTGTCCATGATCCTATCTACAGCTGGACTTTTAGATTTAATGTTATTCTGGATTATTGTTTAGAACCTAAGAATTCTCATTTTAGGTGGTTGATGTGATATAATAAGTTGTCTATGGTTGAGGTTCTTTCCGAATGTGGATATTTTCCCCCTTTTTATTTTATGTAGTAATCTTGAGTCCGTTGAAAAACTATTTTTTACACATCAATATGTTGATAAAATTTGGAAATGTTTTCTCCAAAGGTAATCCATTGTTTTTGGATGTGATATTAATTCTTTTAATGTTTATTTTTGATATGTATTAAAAATAAATAAATTTCACCCTTTCTCCATAAATTTTTATCATGTTTTCTACTAAAATTATTTGGTTTTTATGTAAGCAATGAAACTTGGAGATTGTTCTAGCTAGAGTTAGGGTTATCACTAACTTCTCAATTGAATTCATTATCAAATTTTTTGTTGTAAATATATATCTCCTACTCAAAATTACATATATTCAACTTTAATGTTTATTAAAGGCAAGTCTGCTAAAAGTTTCTTCTAAGTTTCTAATTCATTCTAGTGGATATCTAAAGCTCAACACTCACCTTGATTGACATATATCACATTCGACTATTATAGAGGTTATTGTTTTTGGATATGAGTGGACTTGCATTAAAGAATCATAATTTTATTAGGTTAAGGATATTATCTAATCTTAGGTTAAATCTTCTTATTTGGATAAGAACAAAATGTAGATTTGGGATGAAGTGACCAAGGATTTAATGGTTTATTGTAGAAGTCCCAGCCCAATTACATTCATATTATGATGTTTGATATTATCTCTTATTATATTTTTTCTATGGAATGTCTTGTGATCTCTCACCCTAATAGTGATGAAAACACAAACTTAAATGTGCATACACAAGAATTTGAATGTTTTTACAAGTAATTTAAAAAGAGTGGTCTATACTAGGGATATTCAAGAGGATATTGACATGGTGAATTTTGTTAATAAAAATATGATTGGACCCCTAATTAAAAATGTTGACCACTAATATCTACTAAAAAATTAATTGAATGAGGATCTTTAGAAGGGCCCTGATCTTCCTTATCATTTGGGCCCTAATTTTGTTTCTAATGGTGTTATTAATAAGAGGGCACCACACACTTGATCTTTATAGGATGGTATTGTTTTCTTTTTTGTGTTTTGGTTTTGTTTCTTTTGTGATGGTTCCTACTACATGAGTGTTTTTATATTTCTATCAAGTACTATTGATGTTGGCATATAAGTTGAAATCATCTTCTCACAAAGAAGAACTATTGGTTTTTCACCTTTGTGTGTTTTTTACTTTGTGAATGATATTTTAATATAAAAACAATTATAAAGATGAGAGTTTATTGACATGGAAAAAGGATCACCAAGACACATTTGAGGTTGTAAATCACTTCCACATGGCTCCAACAACACTTATAACACCTAAATATGACATGCCCCTCATACTTTACATGAAGAAAACTAAGGAATCCATTGCCTATACGTTGGCCTAGGGGGATGATGATGGTAAGTAATGATCCATATACTTTATTATCCACACTCAAATTGATTAAGAGACTCATCACACATAAAAAAAATATGTTCCTAGCTATTATATTTATAACTAAACAATTGAGGTATTATATGTTTAATTAGGAAATGAGGGTCATATCAACATCCCATAGACATTATTTTATAAACCATCCCTCATTTAGAAGGTTTTTTGTTTCATTATACTTTTGAGTAAAGTAGAACTAGTATACATCAACAAAAAATACATCAAGGGACAAGTCATTTGTAATTTGTTGGAAGGATCCCCTTTAGTAGTTTGTGATCTTTTTGGCACTGATTTCTCTTACAAATTAGTCTATTTTTTTTGTAAAATATTGTAAAGTAATATTTTACATATAGAAACCCATGACTATTTCATTTATGTGGTAGAACTATATTATAAACTACTTAGACATAGTAATCATAAACATGATATATCATAGTATAGATGGAACCATTATATCATTATGTTTAAATATGTTATATTTAATGAGGTTCTAGATATAAAATATTTTTATAGCATGTTTCCTAAAAATTTTGACCTAGAGGAGTTAGACAATATACCTTTTCACTATCACAATAGTTTTTATTGTACACACTATGTTGGCCATGTGACTATTCAAGGAATACATGGGATGAGATATTTTTAGCCTACACTAAAACATAATTCCATTAAATATTTTGAGTAAATGAGATAAGTGTTAGCACATCTCCCCTGAGATTCAAATTCCTACTAGGGAACTTCAACCCATTGTCATATCATGGTATTTTTTTTTGGGGGGTTAGATTTAGTTGAAAATATTTATCTTGTTTCTTATGATGGTTATCACTTAATTATTATGACCAATAAATACATTACCAAGTTGTAAAAATTGATGCCTTTGACAATTGTTACTAGATTTGTAATCACTAAATTCAGCTTAAGCTATGTCATTTTTATGTTTTAGATTCCATAAGTAATTATCAAAAATAATGGATCCATTTATAAAACATTAAGGTATTTTATCTATGAATTAAATTTTATATATACCATTACATGAAATCTTTGTACTACTCATAGGTGAATGGTCTAGCTAAGGCCAAAAATAAAAAATTGAAGTCAACCCTAGTCAAAACCACCTAAATTAACAAAATATATTGATACCTTTATATCTATTCTACATTTTGGGCCTATATAATGGGTATCTACATACCCATTGGGTAACATCATATTCCATTGTATTTATAGCTAAATACATTATAAACCTCAAGATAAGAATCCTTATCCTTCACATCTTTATCTAGGTACTTCTCAATCATGAAGAATATAGGAATGCACACTTGACTACAATGGAAACCTTAGATGAGAATATGATTGTGGATACACAAAATCACATATATTATGTAGATCACATGTTGTAAGAGTATAATAAACACATTAATCAACACCTAATTTATGTAAAATACTTATTATAGAGGTTTGATAGTAAAATAAATAAAATCAAGAAGAGAATTACAGAAATTTAGGCCTAATTGGTTAGGCCAATATTTGGTAACATAATATTTTATTAATGGAGCCTTTTATTTTTTTACCTTAGAGGGAAAGGAATTCAGTGAATTTGTGATATCTTTTCAACTCAAATGTTTCCTCATATATAAATTGTATTTCACATTTCCCTTTTTGTGTTAATAAAAATTCCATTGTTGGTATTTTTTTTGTATTTATATTATTTTTAGGTGATTGTTTAGCTACAAGTTTTCCTGAAAAAATATTTACAATGTAGCATATCATCTTAGTTTAAATTTTCATATCACCCTAGTCCCTATTATAAAGATCTCTCAAAATATTCATAACATAGGAGTTTTGTTCTAGTCCTTATAAGCATTGTGCACTTTTCCCACACATTATCTTAAAATTATGTAAACTCTAGATTACAATGTAATTATTGACTAAGTTTAACCCTAGATATAATTTGGTCAAACCAACTTTCATATTCAAACTATTCATAAGTTCTCCTAGGTTTAAATTAGTTCCATGGTCATTAATGAGGTCAAATAATATGTTTTTACCTTGGTCATATTTGTCTAAGTTGGTTTTATGTCATCTTAGGCCATCTTTTGGGTCACTTTATTAAAATTGTATGGATTTTACTAGAGGAAAATTGTGTAAAATTGAAATATATTGTGCCACATGTCACATAGGTGTTGTAAGATAGTTTGAAACTAAAAAATTTATAGGTCCAATGTTAAGAAATAATATCACTACAAAAGGGAGTTTTATGTAGTTGTATGACCTAAGTGACACATTTGGCACATGGGAAGTCTTCAATAAGGTCTCTTCAGATCCTTGAAAGTACTTTATAGGCTTAGATGGCTTTGATAGATCAAAAATTAGTAAAAACTAGTCCTTCTCTCATCACTCTCTCGGGTAGGTCAACATGGTCAAATGGTTTTCCTTCAATACAGATAAGAGGAGGAGAGTTGAAGTGAGTTTATGTGGTTGATGTTATTAATCCTTATGTACTTCCATTATAGGTACATAGTTGTACGATTGGTAATATGTGCTTTATGAATAATCATTAAGAATGTTGGTGACTCCAAACTACTTGCATATCCCCAACACCTAAGTTTCCTCCATTAGTTACATGGGTATGTGTGACCTATTTAGTGCATATTGTATTGAAAAGAATTTCCACTCCTTTCATAATTATATTAAACTAGTTTTCATGTGTGGATATGAAGGCATAGGCAAGATCACCCTCATTATGCTATAAATGAACACTATTGGTTTGTAGAGCATTATTTTCATAGTTGTAGAGATTATCTTCCTATGAGTGACTTCAAATAGAGAATAGTGTACATTTGTTTCCAAAATAATATAGCATGTTTGATCATATTATTAATTAAAGGTCTATGTTTAAAAGGATCATAGATGAAAGTGAGGTCTAAAACATATGATATAGTCAAGTAGCCCTAAAATGGCCATCTATGAATTTGTTTGAAGACCACTCCAATGTCAATCTTAGGAAAGGAAGCATAGTGGTGGTTAAATATTTTAGACTTAAATGGGATCTCAAACAAATTCCATAAACCTAGTTAAAGGTTATTAGGGTGATAATGAGGTCCTAGCATAGCACATATTCATATATCTAATGATACCTGCATGTAGTCTCAAACAATGGTCTTGTGGATCAGAATCCACCCTTCTGATTATCTTGAGTAGATCACATTTAGTCTTGAGATTTCTTATCATATATATAAGTTTAATATTATCTTCTTCCTTTCTTGGTGCCTCCTTTTATATATTTTACCTAAGTATTGGCCTCCTCTTGATTCTGATACATGGTATCCTGGCACTTTTTTAGCACTAAAAAGTCCTTGGTTCATCTTGGAGTAACACCAAATTGACATGTGGTGACCCAATACTCATCTGATGCCATATAATTTTTTTCAAAACTATGAGCAGTGTCATTAGCTAACAAGGTTATGGGCGAGACCCATCGATCAGTTATCAAGGGAAACATGGTTTCTCCACATGGTTCTTGTGCACTCAATTTTGTAAGTAAGTGCCCAACTTCCCCTTGAAGAAGCATCTAATTAACACATGGTATCATAACACTTATCTAAGATTGGTATATTATTTGACAAGCCTTCAAGTAATTCCATTGGCTAGTGATGAAATGAATAGGACCCACCATGTGGTTATAACTAAGAGTAGATGAACCTTTCTATGTGGTCCCACGGTGCTTATTGAAGGCAAAGTCTTTATGTTAGATCTAGGAGTTATAAAAATGGCTAGGGTAAGTGGATTTTCATATTTTATGGCATATCATAGGTGGCTTTATAGATGGACATGTGGCATCAATATGCTCCTCTTAAGCATCGTGACAATAATAAGATAGTATACTTGTGCCATATCTAGGATCTACGGGATAACTACACTCATGAACATGATTCTTTCATTATATTGTAATGACATTATCATTGGAATGATTTTGGGATTCCTAGGTGTCATTCCCACTAAAAGCCTCTTTTCCTATATATTATGGGCTCATCCCTTTTGAAAGAGGTTGTTTATCATTTACATTATATTTTTTCTATTTTGGAAAACAACCATTTGTAATAGAATAAGAGTAGTAATAGCTATCAATTTTTAATTATAAGACCTTATTATGTTCCACTTATAGGTATGATTGGATGTTTTTTATATTTCCATTGAGGCCTTCTATATTTTATTCTCCACTTAATAATGATGTTGATGTGGTGTTCTATGTCAATTTGAGTGAAAAGTTATTTCTACATGTTATTCCCTTTCTTCTACTTCTATAGTATTAATATTTTATTGCATCATAGACATTTATTCATTATTTATTCTCTTTATAGTTTGTAGTGTTTAAGGATTCAATTTATTTTATGCAATTATAGGGTGACTCTTTAAATTTCTTAGTGCATCACCCTAGTTAGTTTTATTTTGGTGTTACTTTCTTTTCTTTCTTATCCCTTTTCATCCCCAAGATTAACTAAATATCCAACTTATAAAATCCCATAGGTTTTTTTATATAATAAAATTTGATCTCATACCTATAAATCTTCCCAAAGAGGTTGTTCAATGTGACATGAGAGTTTTAGGCATCAACATTTTTTCTTTTCTAGCAGGCCTGATGGGAGCTTAAATTTTCTAGTCTACCTAATTAAAATTTAGAATTTATGAGCCAAATACCCTTTAAAATTTCATAGATGACCAATAATCTAAGCCTACTAACATCACCTCTAGGAGCTCCAACTCACCAAAAGACTGTAGGGTCTAGCACCACTCAACAACAATAAATGGCTCTTTTAGGCCCATTGAGGAACTTCGTATCATGAGATAGTGGTATATTTATTATATTTTTGGTGCCCTTTGCTACATGGGACCCCATTCCTATAAATGACATGAAGGCACTCTATAAATTATTTGTAAAATATTTCAAGACTGTAATAAAACATCTCCAATATGTTGTAAATGTGTGTATTGTAAAGTATGTCAATGCGTAAAAATTAACCTTGAGACTAATAGCTAAATATTTTAAGGGGTGAGATATTTGTTGGTACCAATCCTTAACACCCAATTATATAAATAATTTGGATAACTTTATTGATATATTCTTCAAGTGGTTTAACAAGAAGGTAGAATAATCATCCCTCCTACAACAACTGATAACTTTTAATAGAGCTATGAAAGAATCCATTATTGATTTCAATTATAGGTTTGAGAAGACCTAGAAAATGATCCCAATATCCAATTATCTACCCATGGGCATGGCCATCATTTTGTACCTTAAATCCTTCAACTTAGATACTATTTTCATGATCTAATTACTTGGAGGTCAGACACTATCAAACTCTTATGATCTAGTAGTAAGGGCCAAAAATAAATTAATAGATATAGGAAAGCTTCTTCCTTGGCTATTGATTCTGATGTTCCTAGAGATATCAATTCCACAACAATAATAAGTCTCAATTACCTATGGATCATGAACTTATATGTATGTGTATCTACCCACTTAGGCAAGTACATTTGCTTCATCCTTATTAGTCATAGAGATGAATGATATGAAGAGTAACTTGAAAAAATTCTCCAATGAGATAATAAATATCAAAAGGAAATAGACTATGCATCTAAAATCCTCTTTTAATAAATACCAATAAAGGAGAGCACCATACTAGTAGAAAAAGTATCATGAGAGTAAAATGCATGACCACTAATCAATAAACAATTAGATACAACTCAAAATTCAGATGGTTGCAGTCCTTGACCCTATACACATGGTATCACGTAATGTAAATAAAGAACTAGTCTCCAAAAAAATTACTTGTTAGATGAATTGAATTCATGGTGTTTCCCATATAATGACACTCATGGACCCTGACATTCTAAGGAGTAATCTATAGTATAATGTTTCTAAAGAATGGTGACAAGGTAATGCTCCTTATATGGCCTATGGATACCAATCTCTAGGGATTCAGAATTCCATCTTAATGGTGTAAATGTAATGAATGTCCCTTAAACAATAGGAATAAATAACCCTAAAACATGTGATTTTTTCTTCGGTAAGATTCAAAGATGTGGTTTATACCAATGAATTTTATATGTATAGAGCTCAACAATTTTAGTAAGACTACTATACACACTCTAAGAAAAGGTTGGTTGAGAGCCCCAAAGCTATAGACAGACCCTAGGTAACTTTTACAAAGGTTCCAGGATCCCAAAATCCACCTCTATCATATAAAAAGTGGAACTAAATGGTATAAAACAATGTAAAAGGCCCCAAGGTTCTTCCCCCAAAGTCATATAGTGTGTTGGAGAAACTAAAAAGGGTTTTGACCAATGTTTCTCTCTAAGATGACCTATCTATTTCCAAGTAGAAATCTCTGATGAAAGAGGCCTTGAAGGGATGAGGGAAAACCACATAGGAAAATATAGTTGTGGAGTCCATTACAAATTAAAGGAAAAGAGGCTAGAATGAGTGCATAACCCTAAAAACCATCTATATTTGTCAATTCCAGAGAAGGGGTAAGCAAGATAAAACCTAAATTATATTTAACACTTATTATGGGTAATTTTTTTTAAACAACTATATGATTTATTCCATTGCTATCATAATGGTGATGTCGGATGAGATATGAGATGATTTACAATTATAGTATGAACCCTTGAATAAATGAGTGATGTAGTTAGATGGAAATAATGTTTAAACCTTAGGAATCATCAAGGCTCTCCCCTTCACACTAAATTATTTTCCCAACATCTATATATCATAAGACATTATAGGGATAAACATCCCTCCCATATTTTATCTATGTCTATCAAGAGATTTTCCCACTAAGATAGGTGAGTACCTATCATTAGACTGGTCTTATTTGATTCTAAGGACCAAATATGGCTGAAAGTTAAAGGCTTTATCTAAATCACTTCATCTAGAACACATAGAAATTGAAGTCATGATTAATATCAAAGTGACATACTCCTCTTTCTCAAAAAGGGAGACATACTATGTGGAAATGCTCAAAGGGGAGGAAGTAGTGGACATCATAAGACCAAAATAAGAAGCTCTCATCAATAAATTCATTGAGAATGACCCATTTTTAAAATTTGATGTCAATGGTCTTAAAACCTACATAATCTAGGATTAATACCAAGATATTCCTGATGTTATAAAGAGGAAGGAGGATTAGAGCAAGGGAGCTAAAAGTGAGTCCAAATTTTAGACTTTACATTTTGATGGTGCAAAGTGAAAAAATAGCTCTAGATCTGACATTCAAATAATATCTCCTTCTATAAAATAGACCCTTTAATATTTATAATTCCAATTTTCTTTAACAAATAATGAGGCCAAATATGAAGCATATGTCCATGGCCTCAACCTTGCCAAGCAAATGGGCATAAAATAGCTAAAAGTATTTAGTGATTCTAAACTAGTGGTCAGGTAGGTAAGAGGAGATTTAATTATAAATAATATGTGCATGAGATCCTATCACCATCATTTATGATATTTGATTGAAAAATTAAAATATTCCCACATTCAAATCATCCCTATAGCTATGAACATAAAGGTTGACAATATGGCAATAATCAGATCCCAATTTTATCAAGTGATAGAATTATTCACCAATGAGCAAGCCATATAGGTTATCATCATACCAACCATCCCTAAAAATTACTATAATTGGTAAGTGTTTGAAAATTATGATCATATTGACATGTTTCTCCAAAAATCATGTGAATTCTTGGAATAATTACAACCAAAGATTTAAGAGGCCTATAGGGACCAGATCATGCAATTAAAAACTAATAAGATATCAAATGGGATCATCACCTTAGAGAATATTTTTGATTATAATGATATAAGTAATGACAAGTAAAAAAATTTCACAGATAAATGTGACTAATCTAAACATGATATCAGAGGTGGGAGAAATTTGAAGGTTGGAAAGGAGGTTCCTCAGAAGGATAAAGAATGACAAGTTTACTTTTGTTGAAATTATGAAGGAGTCATCACTTGGACCTATGATGACTTGAGAGGTTATGACCATGAGTTCATTCAAAAAACCATAGACTTAGTGGAGGGAAACAAACCTATATAATAAAATCAAATTATATTAAACTTGAAATTTGAGTCTATGATGGCACATGAGCTTAGGAAACTAATTATCTCAAAAATCATATACTTGATTACACATTTGACTTGGGTATCTAACTTAGTTCTTATGTGAAAGAAGAGTGGAAATAATTGGATATGCATAGACTTATTAGACTTGCATAAGGATTTATTAAAGTATCCCTACCCCCTTCCCTGTATGGAATAAATCCTCTAGATAGTGACATGTGTGAAAATGTTCTCTCTATTTGACTGATTCTACAGATATAATCATGTATGGGTAAATGAGGAATATAAATACAAGAGCACTTTCATTACAAATTGGGGAACATTCATGTATGTGAAGATTCATTTAAAAATTTATAATGTCAGGTCTATATTTCAATGAGCTATGGATGTATATTTTAAGGACTTAATAAATAAGATTATCCTTATTTATTTGGATGGCCTCACTATGTTATCAAAGAAGGAAGACCACTTTGATCATATGGAAAAGGGTTTCCAAAGGTGTGAATAATTTAGGGTGTCTCTTAACCATAATAAATGTGTCTTTAGAGTTCCATAAGGCAAGATGATTGGATACCTAGTATCGAAATAAGGGATCACCATAGATCAGGAAAGAATACAATCCGTTAGAGACTTAGCCTTGCTAGTAAACAAAAAAGGACTCTAGTCTTTCCTTGTGAAGATTAACTTCATCCACAAATTAATATCTAACTTCATAGGAGTGGTAATACTAATAAAATTGATGTTAAATAAAGATCAGGCCTTTAAATGGACACCCAAGGGGAGAGCAACATTTCATAAAATTAAGGATGCAATATCCATTGCACCTATACTAGTTAACCCTAAACTTTACAAAAGTTTCATTATGTAGTGATCGAGGTTAAGATTGTAGAGATATTTAGCCTCCAAGAGGAAATAGAGTAGGAAAGTGATGTGAAAATCACATAGTAGAAAGTTATCAAGTAGTGGTTAGATAAGAAAATGTTAGAACCAAGATTTAAATCTATAGATTTAGTTATCAAGTATGATCAAAGAGTTACAAAGTGAGGCCAACATGTGAAGCTTGATTCTTTATGGAGAGGAATCTTTCACATCATCAATGATAGATAGGGAAATGATTTTGATATAGAATATGAAGAAGGAAAATCATTATAAATCCTAACTAATGGGATCAACTTGAAACATTTAAACTAGTTGACTTGCCTCCCCCTTGTACATAGTTTATTAGTTTCCCCTTTTGATTGTTTGTTTCCCTTTATTTTGTTGTTTCTTTTAAAATATTTTTCATTGGAACAATTGGATCCTCCCATTACCATGTGTCCTCACCATAGCCATCCTATTTATTAAAGCAATCTCTAAAAGATAGTTATCTACTCACCTCTCCTATCATTATGTTGAACACTCCATATTTCATGATTCCCCATTAAGATCACTGCAAATATATTGAAAAATTATCTTCAAGTGTCTGTGCCACACTTAAAATTTATGGGGTGCCCAAAATTAAAAATATTCCATGATGTTTACACCTAGGACCATCATCTTATAAATACCCCTCTCCTCACCTAGACAATCACTTAGATGCATTGATATTTTTGAGAGTATTGAGAAATGGAATAAAATATAAAGAGTAGAGAGAGATGAGCTAAGAATTATGAGACCTTATGAGAAAAATTTATTGACATAGTATATTATTTGTAAATAGAGGGTGATTTTGAAAAGGAATTCTTGAGATGCAGACTTCAACATCTTAGTTGGGAGGTGATAAGAATCAAAGGAAATAAAGAACCCACAACTTGCATAACTAGGGATACATTCTGACTCCATATGTGATAAGTAAGTCATACACTTTCACCCCCACTTATCTAAAGGAAAAGGTTATAAATTTTAAAAATATGGCCAAGGGGTACTACAAAGAGAAAGCATTAGTCACTAATATCATAGATGAGATATATGATCCCAAGCTAGCCAAAAAATCCAAGGTCTTGATGGAGGACACCTTTACCTAGATGATCGACAGGGTTTAGAGGAATGAATATGACTCATTTAGGTGTAAGATGTGGGATTACATGTTGGCCTATATCATATGCTCTATGTTCACCTATTCCAAAAAATCATCACCATCTACATAGAAAGGTTTTATTTTAGAACTGGAATAATCATGGGCAACACCTATTTGAGAGTGAAAATTAGTGCAAACCCCATTAGGGATATGCTTCGATTCCCAAGTGACCTGAAGGCCAAAATATATAGCATGGATATTCTCTAAGATGTTTGTAATACTTGCATCCATGATAAGGAACACTTCATTAATCTCATCGTATGGAGTGTCTATCTAGAGATGCCTCCTCTATCTATCCCCCTATTGAGCTTACCTACAAAGTAATTGAAGGATTCCCTATCCATGTTGGCCTTCATCTTTGGGATAGACTCAAACTCTAACATCACTAATTTTGAGTTAAGGGTGTTATTCCTTCTAGCCATGGTGAACAAAGGGGAAGTATACAAAATGGATTTTGTAGATGCCATCACCATCACCATGAAGGATGAGATACCAAAATTTTCAATATGGGAAATATTTTGGTATTTTTTCTACCTCCTACATCTCATTTTGTACCACCGCTCCCAATTATGCTCCACATATCTTAATATCAACTCCTATGAGATGGGAATTTCCACAACATGGTGACATAATTCATAATATGGACCCATGTCTTGTCAATCATGTAAGATGACTATGAGTTATTATAACTCTTTTTATCCTTTGTCCTCATCAATCTCAACTAAGAGTCTATTGTAGATAGGATGATAGATGTGTAGTGATCATGGCTAAAATAGAGTAGGGTTATAGTATATTGGTTCTCTAGAAGCCATTTCACCTTCATTTGAGCCCATGGGTTTAATGGTGACCCATTTTATCCCTTATGCATACTAAAAAATAGAACTTTGGCCTTAAAGTTAGCCCACCAACATTATGTAGTGGAATCTACTATAGAGTAGGAAATAATAAGAAGGCTATGTATGACATCTCCTTCACAAAAAGAGTCATTATAGTGGTGAAAAGGATACATTAGTACCATCTCAAATCTAAAATTATTGAGCTCAGACTTGAATTGATTGATGACAGGAGGAGATATAACCTAATTAGTTTCATAGCCTCTTTAAAAATCACCAGTGTGCCTAATAACTAGCCCCAACCATACCTTGAGGAGAGTAAGTAACCTATGGAGGATGACTCTGAGTATTAAATTGATCTATCTTAGATCTCATTGGACACCTGTAGGACATGAGATTCCTTTTATGATGTGGTCTAAATGTTTTACCCCAATAAAATGTTAACAAAAGGATTGAGGGCATAACTTAGTTGGAGGGATTAGAGCAAAGATAAAATAGTTGCCTATATGAAATATTGAAAAGAGACCTATAAGATGTACTCAAACTTTGAGGATGAGGAGAGAGATGAATCCTTAAAAAATATTTGGGATGAGCATCATATAGAATAGGACCTATCAAAAGGAGGATTCTCTATCAAGGAAGAGGAAGATGGAAAAGAATAAGGGGAAGAAGAAGAAACCTTTGGGGAAGAGGTGGGGGACATGTCTTCAAAGAAGGAAAATAAATTCATGGATATCTTGAATCTATAAACTTTACTACCTCCTTTTTACATATACCCCATGGCCATATATAAATAAAAATCCTCTTCAAGGCACCCAATAATTAGATCATCATAGTAAAAATAACTTAAGTATTAAAATCTAGCCCTTTGCCAGAGCCCCCATAGAAGAAGATACAATTCTTACAACACCTTATTTCCACCTCAAACTATTTCTTCACCTCCACATATCCATCCATAATTTCACCTTATGTTTTGTCACTCTCTACTACCTATGCAGTTACTTCTCTGGCCCCACTCTCTTCTTTATCCACCTTGTCCTCTAGCAAGCTCACATCACTTTCCTCCATGATCTTGATCCCATCCCTCATGAGTTTCCTAACTCATAGAACTTCATAATCCACATAATTTTACATCATCACTCAATTTAAATTCACCCCAATCTATGGGATCCCACCTTTCTCTCCTTCCACTTTCACCCTTCATCCACTTGCATCTAAAGGAATAACATCCATTGTTTCATAGCAACAAGTGACCATTCCATTCATGTTACCTCAATGACTCAAATTTTTATGTAAAAAATTTTCATCATTGGAGTAATACCATAAATATATATATTTATTGAAAAGGGATTGGGAGTCCTAAATGGAAAAGAGGGGGAAATAGGCCAAATCTCTAGTGGTTACTGTTAACCAAATTTGACCCTACAGGTCAGATTGGGACCTCCATAGGTAATAACATGATATTTATAGGTTTATAATAGATTTATTATTATTTAATATATATTATTATATGTTTTTTAATGTCATTTAATTATATATTATCCTTGGTCATTAGTCATATTAGTTAATATGTCATTTTGAGTCATTTTAGGGGTTAAAATAGAGCATTTAATGACTTGTATGGACTCTTTGGTGAATTTTAAGGTTAAAAAATGTGATGTCACATTACATATGTACTATTATTCCTTATTTAACTATTCATAATTTAAAATTGGTAGGTTCCTCAAAAAAGGGTAGTTTCTTAGAGAAAAGAGGAGTTTTAATGAGGTGTACGAACTTGTACAACATCCTACAGTTGATGACCTTTAAATAGTGTCCCTTGGTATTCCATAAACTCATGAAAATGATAAATTTTATCATAATATCAAACAATTTAATAAAATATCTTTTCCCTCCTTCCACTAGGCTTGGCAAGCAAAAATGGTCTTTAGGTTTGTACTCGGTATGACCAGCATGAGAGGTTTCAAGAAAACTTCTCCTAGAGGTGTATTCTACACTGAGTCAAATAAAATTTTATGTTTGGTTTTAAATTAATGGTTTCTTGTGATTTATTAACCATATGAAGGAAGTTAGACTCTCTAGTTTTCTTGTTAATATGTGCTCCCCATAGGTTTTTCCTTATTTTAGACAATTCCATACAATTCACGTGATGATGTTGTTTCCAAATTATGTTGGATCACTCTTAAAATTATTCAAATGAGTTTTTAGTTTTTTCAAGGTGTTTGTATATGTAAATCATCTTAGGTTATAAGTGAATGCACCACTCTATGTTGCAGGTAGTTTTTCACCATTTTTAGGATCTTCTTGCTTTGATAGTGGTTTTAGAGGATGAAAATAGGTTGGTTTGAATTTTTAAAATTTTATATTGATATCCTCCCATTAAAATATCATATTCCAAAGCATACTCCATGAGATTACAATCATAAAACATCATGTAGCCAGTTTGCTCAAAGATTGTCATACACAGTAGGCTAGGTGAACTATGTAGGGTTCTATATCACATCCATGTCATAATAAGGAGTTTTAAAATACTTTTAAATATCTTTGAAACACATATAATTTACTTATATTTTATATGGTGTAAGAAAAATGGATTGTTCCAATCATATACAACATTTACACATAATGTTGCCATTAACATGCACCTACAAGAGCCTCTTAGGATGGCATCATGTAGTAAGGGGAGATTTGATAGTTGTTTCAGTCATTTTGAATGATAAAAAAATATTTTTATACATTATTTAAGTTTTATATTTATTCACAAGCACATACCCCTTTCTCACTACCTTTTATTCCACATATATTGCCTGTACAATGGGATGTCCACCTACAAGTGGCACTAACAAAGGTATGAAGGTACCTATAAGAAGGAAATTGAACATGTTGATAACCTTATTTATATAATAATATTTTAAATATACCATGGTAAAACTATTATTATGGTTAAATGATCAAATGTAAGTGGAAACTAATGTGAGAGCATAAGATGATTGAGTTTAGGGAGTTTTCACCTAAAAGTGTAAAACATAACACCTATTGGTTTTATGGATAACATATAGCATGGTTAAAATATATATTTGTACATATTAATGTTATTTAATTATATTCTCCACATTATAGAAGGAACCTAAAAAAATTTGAGGGCAGAAGAGTAGTGGAAGGCAGTAGTTGAGCTACTCAAAATTGTCATTTAAACATTAAATTCCTTCAATATCATCTATATGATTTTGAGTTTTTGAGAAAACCTTGTTTTAAACCTTGGTAATATACCATGCCATAAAAATTAAATAGTTATAAATAGTAAAAAAATTATTCATGATCAAAAATATCAATATTATAGGTGGAAATGAACTGTTTGGGTGGCTAATTTACACCTACAGTTGTCCCTTCCTCTGAAAATGTGCACTTACAACATACTGTCAACCTCCACATCATTCATAAAAAAGTCTTAAGCATTGGAGATATAAGATTTATATATTGGTTAAATTAAATTTATCATGAAAATATCATCAATAAAAACTTAGTGGTAATGTTCTAAAATCCAACATGCACCTACAAGTATTCCATTATATAAAATACTCACCTACAACTGAGTAGGCACAAAGTAAATTAAACAAGATGTTTGGGTGAGGATATAACTTATATAATATAAATTAATGGAGAAAATTAAGTAAAAAATTTTCCTAAGGTATTTTATGGAAACTTTTAGAAACTTTCCTTAAGCCCAAGAAAGCATGGCCACCTACATGTCCCTATTTAAGATATAAAACACAGTATAGAGTTTGTGCATAAAGTCTATACTAGGCAAGAGTATGAGGAGTAAATGAAAGTTTCAAGTGATGAATGAGACTATGATCCATTAAATATGATCAAACTATCCTCATTACACTCTCATAGTGTATATATTATAGAGGAGGATCTCTGAAAAAACATCACATAAGCCATAACACAAATCTTGCTCACAGCTTGTTTTATACAATCAATCTTGGAATTTAAGGAATTGGAATGTCAAATAATAAGATAAAAGGTTGAATTTTTGTTTGATATGTCCTTAAAATTTTAAAAAGGCCCTCCAATATTAATTATTTTGAGATAATATGGGAATTATCCTCTATTTTGTCTCAGATAGAGGGTACTTCCCCTTATGCATAGGTTTGCAGGTTTGAGAAAGTGTGATAAAAGAATAAACTAGGAGTTGTATATAAATTTAGGAGAGGTTTGGGAGGTTAATAAAATCCAATAAAATATTAAAAATATATCACAACACCAAGGTATTCTAAAACCTTAGGTATGTAGATAGATCTATTTTAGACCTAGAGCCCAATTGGGGATCCAACTTCACTTCCAGCCCTTAGTGAGATTTATACCCTATTTAATAATGTTTATAATATTAATTTTGAACTTTAAAATATATTGGGATGTATTTTATTCCATGTAAAGTCCATTTTTAGACTCAAGACCAACATTAATCCTATGTGAATGGAAGAAAGTGTTTGAGTGAATAATTTTGAGTTATCACATCTCCTTTGAATATTTGCATGGAGATCCAAAAAATTAGGATATGTTGTATAGAATATTTAATAACCATTTTGTGGCATTGTATTTAAAGTTGGATGTGAGATCTCTATGAACAATGGCTAATAGGGTGAAATAGGATTGAACCTTCCCAAACTCTTGGATAAGGACCCGATTGGGAAAATGAGGTTGGAGGGATATCTAGATGGGTCAAAGTGACCATGAAAGTTATTAAAACTTGTATAATAATCTCTCAAACTACTCCCCATGCTTTTTGACTATACTAAATTATACAAATGGGGTATAAAACATGGTTTTCTTGACCTTTTTGTGTTGTTTTGTAGTTTATAGGAGTCTAAATATGTAAATAACATGTAGGGGAAGCTTGAGACTTAAGATAACTCCCAATGAAAATTTATCACTTCAAAACAACTCTTAGGTGCCCTAATAAACAACTTCATCTTAGCTAGTTAAAACTAACATACTGAGCATGATGGTGAGAAGTGTGAAAAATTAAATTGGATGTATTTTTAAGGTGTCTCAAATAATTTTAAGGTAATGGAGAGTCTCAAAAAGTGTCATCTACTCCCATGCATTTACATGGAAAAATGAAGCTAATTTTAAGGCCAAGTGTGAGAGGTGACTAAAAGAGGAGTTTTCTTAGACTATAGGCAATGATGTCTCACTTATAAGATATTTAAGTTGATTAAGACTATAACCAATGCATGGAGAGGAATTTATTAAATCCAACTCTCTCGTTCCAATAATCAGACCTATCGCTAGTTAGTTTTTGGATATTCTAATAGAGGTGAATGATCAGGGTATTTTCTTTGTGTAGAATGATAACTCCTACACCATATTTCAAGGGTTTAATGACATGGAGTGACATGTATGTTTCCTAACCTTGCATGGTTCATTTCACATCTTCTTCTCATGAATATGTAACTCCTTTTCTTAGATTGATAAGTTTTGTTATGACCTTTGGACTTTTCTCTTCTCCTCTTTATCTCAAGTTCTATAATAACTAGCCATTTTGGACTTTGTAATCTAATACTGCACCATGTATGGTGAATCCCTATTGGTTGTGACATTGAAATTACCTTAGTTAATAAATTAAATATAGTTTGAGTTCATATATCAATTTAACAGAGTATGTGAAGAGATGTATAGTGAATGGTTAATAGATGTTCATTAGTCCTTGCTTTCTCTTAATCTTTCCATGTTTGATGCATGTTATTCCATGCCTAGCATGTCATATGAAGTGTTATTAAGTGTATTAATTTGTTATTAAGTTTAAATTGAAGGCTTTATTATCTTTAACTGATCTATGGTTTCACTTACCTCGGATAGTTTTCATGCATGTCACCTTCATATTGAAATATTGATGTCAGTGCATTCTAGGAATTTAAAAAAATTATCATATGCCTTGTCTCTTTGTGATAGAGTATGATAGTATTTTTTTAAACATCTTAGTACATCACCCCATATAATATGTTTCTTTTCATGTAAACTCTAACCCTTTCCCCTACAAATAATTAGTTAGTATAGATGAAATCATATCAAGACACATCCAAGGAGCTAACACTTAATTCTACAAATTCATCTCACTAAATTGATTACACACAACAAGTGAGATGTTTTCATTGTGCCACTTAGATGAGGAGAGTTGAGATATCTCCTCAAAGGGTGAAAATCTAAGTGATAATAGTTTTTGGCATGCCTGGTAGAAATCTTAGTCCAATAAATTAAAAGATTTTTGGTTTTGTCTTTCAACATAACAGCCTTTGGAGGCATCTATCTAAGCATCAATAATGACTCTAAGCTTACATGAATTGTTCAAGTAGCCCAAGTTTTCATTTCAAAGATTTTTAATAATCATTCCATGTGTTCTTACTTCCTAATGTATTTTTATGGATGAATTTGGTGTTGATTATTTTTTTACACAAGTTGGTGAGGTTTATCAAGCTTATGGAAGTCATTATCAGCCTTGGAATGATACTTGCTAACCTAGTTATGAGCCTAATACAACTCATGACAAGGGTGGTAAGGATCATATTAGAGATAGCAATACTACTCTTCAAGAAGGATATGATGGTGATTAAAAAGAAGATGGATACTTATGGAGGTCCTATAACCCTTCATTTCCCTCTCCATATGGACACCATGTTGTTGGACAACCCTATGAGGAAGGCTACAAAGAAATTTATCAAGAAACACCTCTCTATCAATCCTAATATGAGCCCTATTATTCATACCATGATGTTTATTAGCCTCATGAGTACTCCTATGAGTCTTGTCATATGGAATCAAATTATTTTATTGATTATACACAAAGATATTATTGGTAAAATGTAGCTCCTACTTATGTAGATTCTAGTCCTTCTAATCAGTCTAAGAATTCACTTCCCTATGAGCTTATTAGTTCTTTTTTCTTTCCCAAATCAAATAAGCCTTCTCTTTAATCCCACATTCCATATGTAACTCATCAACCTTCCAATACACATTACATTCCATGTCCTTCAAATGATCCTATCCATCAAAATTCCACCTCACCCCTTATTGAGAAGGAGCCTATCTTGAGAGAAGAAAGTGAAGAAGAGCAAACTCAATTCACGGTTGATCAAAAAGATCTCATGAGTGACTATGAGGAATAAATCACCATAAGGACTCCCCTTGGTAAAAAAAATTGGAAATCTTACCTTTTTGAATGAGGAGAAACATATTAAAGATTATTTTGCATCTATCCATGAGGAATGTGGTAATGACATAAAGAGAGAGGTATTTGAATAAGACTCCATGGATGATCATGAAGTTATGGATGACAATCTCAAGTATAAAGTGGAGTGTACTATTAAGGATGAAGATCAAGTCACTCCTCATGAAGTGGTAGTCTTAAGAGAGTCTCATGAGACCAAGGTAGAGCAAATAGATCTTGAAGATGGAATTAATGAGGAATAAGATATATGGTAGATGTTCAATGTCATATTCAAGAAATTTGATAAACATAAAGATAAAGGGAACCTGTTGTCATGAAGTCATTTGATGATTCTAGTGTATAAGAGGTTTTAGACATTGAAAATTATGTCGAGGTAGATATTTTTGTGCTTAAAATATATTCAAGAGATTCATCTAAGGTAAAAACACATTCAAGGATGTGGACATGGTGAAGGAAAGCTCAGTGCTTCAAAACATCAAGCACATTAAGTCAAGGAGGAGAGCAAGGCTAAGAGGACTATCATATTTTTAAACTTGCACATCAAGGGCCAAGTATATGAGAAGGTTAAGACTATTTGGATGCAATAAGAGTTCCTTTCCATAGACAACCTATATAGAGTTTCTTGGTTCTCATTGATTATCATGCCAATGAAGTTGACAAACACTAGTAAAATATAGAGACATCAATGGTAAAGGTCGAAAAGCTACATCTGTTACTAGATCCTTCATGTCATGAAGCAAGAAAGGTTTAAAATTTACCCTTTGATCTAGATGGGATTTTAAATCTCAATTTAGTTAGTTTTTGATTCAATTGTTTAGTTTGGTGTGTGTGTTCCATAAGTGCTCATGAAGCACAAGTGTGTTTTTACTTAATTTCTTGTCTTGTGTGATTCTTATTATTGGTTTTTATTATGTTTTGCATGTTTTCAAAGTAAAAGTGTGCATAAAATTTCATTTACATGTGAATACATATCCCAATGGACTAATAAGGCTACTATTCTAGTTAGTATAGAAGGCATATTACCCCTATGAGTCGCTTATTTATTGACCAAATTGACCATGTAGATCAAATTGGGACCCCTATAGGTTAAAAAATTGATGTTTATAGGTTTATATGAGGTTTATTATATATGTAATAGGGATTATTATATGTTTTTCATGTCATTTAATGCTATATTAGCTTTTGTCATTAGTCTTATTAGTCAATATGTCCTTTTGAGTCATTTTAGGGGTTCAAATAGAGCATTTAATGACTTCTATATAATCCTTGGGAAATGTGAAGGTTATAAAATGTGATGTCACCTGAAATGTGTCCTATTATTATTTATTTAACTATTCCTAACTGGAAAGTGGTAGGTTGTTTAGAAAAAAGGTATTTTTTTTGGAGAAAAGATGAATTTTACTAAGGTGTACAGACTTATATGACATATTATAGTTGATAAAATTTTATGAGTGTCCCTTGGTAATAAATACACAAATTATATTAATAATTTTTATCATAATCTCAAAGATGTGAAGAAAATAAATTCTCTCTCCTTCCATTAGGCTTGGCAAGTACAAATGGTCTTTAGGTTTGTACTTGGTACAGTCAATAAGAGAGGTTTAAAGAAAAATGATCTTTGGGGTGTCTTATAAACTAAACATTAAATTTTAATTATTTATGTAGAGTAATGGTCTCTTGTTCTTTATGAACCATTCCTAAGAAGTTAGACTATCTAGTTTGCTTGCTAATCTATACACCCTATAAGTTTTACCTTGTTTTGGAAAATTCCATATAAATAAATTGATGGTGTTGATTTAAGATGATTTTTAATCCCTCCTAAAATTATTTCCATGATTTTTTATTGTTTCAAGGATTTTATATATGCAAATGATCTCAAGTTGTAAGTGAATGTACCATTCTGTGTTACAGGGAAATTTTCACCATTTTCAAGATCATCATGATTTGATAGTGGTTTTGGAGGATGAATATATGTTGGTTTAAATTTTTAAAATGTTATATTTATATCCTTCCATTCCAATATCATCTTACAAATCATAGTCCATGAGAGTGCAGTCATAAAACATCATGCATCCAATTTGCTTAAAGACTATCGTACACAGTCAATTAGGTGAGCTATGCAAGGTTTTATATTACATACATGGAGTCATAAGGAGTTTGAAATTTTGATACATTTATTTTAAACATATAAAATTTAATGACATTCCATATGATTTAAGAAAAAGGGACTGTTACAGTCATGTGTAATATTTACACACAATCTTGCCATTAGCATGCACCTACATGAGCCTCTTAGGATCACATCATGTAGAAAGGGAAAATTTGATAGTTATTTCAATAATTTTGAGTGGTAATGAAAAATTTGGAGAAATTAGTGAAATTATATATTTATTTCCAAGCAATACCCCTTGCTCACTACCTTTTATTCCATATATACTGCATGTACATTAGCATGTCCACCTACAGGTGGCACTAGTAGAGGTATGAAAGTATCTATACAAAAGAAATTAATCATGTTAAAAAACTTATTGATATCCTAGTAAGTTAAAAAGACCATGGAAAACCTATTTTTAGTGTTAAATGAGAAAATGTAAGTGAAAACTACAATGAGAGCATATGATGATTGAGTTTAGGGAGTTTTCCCTAAAAGTGTAAAATAGAGCACCTATTGGTTTTGTGGATATCATATAGCATGGTTACCAAAGCTCTTTATCTATCCTAATTTAATTTTATTATAGTATCCACATAATATAATGACCTTGAAAATTTTGGAGGTCATAAGAGTAGTGGAAAGAAGTAATTGAGCTATTCAAAATTTCCATTTAAACACTAAATTCCTTCAATATCATCTACGAGATTTTGAGTTTCTAAGCAACCTTTATTTTAAAAGTTGTTACTAGACAATGACATAAAACATAAATAGTTAAAAATAGTGAAAATGGTATTAAATATCAAAATTATCATCAGTATTGGTGGATATGAACTATTTGGGGGCCTAATCTACACCTACAGGTGTCCCTTCCTCTAAAAATGTGCACTTAAAACAGATTGTCAGCCTCCACATCATTCATGGTAAAGTCATAATAATTAGAGCTATCAACTTGGGATAATAGTGAAAGTGAAATTTATGACCCAAATATCATTAATAACTATTGAATGGTAATGTTCTAATATCCAACATGCACCTACAAGTATTTTATTATGCAAAATACTCACCTACAACTGAGTAGGAAGACAATAAAGTAAATAAGGTGTTTAGGTGACGATATAAATTACATAAGATTAATAAATGGATAAAATTAAGTAATAAATGGTCCTAAGGGACTATATGGAAACATGTAGACACTATCATGAATACCAAACAATCATGGTCACCTACAGGTACCTTTCCAAGATACAAAACATAGTTAGGAGTTTGTGAATATAGTCTGGACTAGGCAACATTATGAGGAGTACATAAAAGTTTGAATTGATGAATGAATACTAGAATACATTTAATTTTATCACACTATCCTAATGGAACACTAAAATTGGAGATAATATAGAGGAGGATCTCTAAACAAACATCACACAATCCACATGACAAATCCTACACACAACATGTTTTATACACTTAGTCATGGAATTTGAGGAATTGGAATGGAAAATCATAAGATAAAAGGCTTAATTTTGATGTGAGAGGTACTAAAAATTTTAATAAGGCCCTTAAATATATATTTTTCTAATAGAATAGGGTAAGTACCCTCTATTTTATCTCAGAAAATGGATACTTCCCCTTATGCATAGAATAGTAGGTTTGAGAAAGAGTGACAAAGGAATAGACCAGGAGTTATTTAGAACTTTAGGAGAGGTTTTGGAGGTTTAAAGACACCTATTAAAATATTAAAAAATATCAAAAAAGAAGACAACTTACCAGGGTATTCCAAAACCTCAAATATGTATATAGGTGTATTTGAGGCTTCGAGGCCAATAAGGGGTCCAACTTCACTTCTAGCCCTTAGTGAGATTTATAACATGTTGAATAATGTTTTAGATTGAGGTAAAAACAAGTTTTGAAGGGGCCCCAAAACCCTGTAATAGAAAGAAAAATAAAGAACGTCTAAGCCCACAGGCAACACCTAAAAAACACTACTAAGAAGTAGCCAAAACAGGTTTTAAATGGACCTGAAACCATTAGAGACACATCCGGTCAAAACCCAGAAACATAAATTTGGTAGCACAACAAATAAAAGATAAAAAAAGGAGGACAAAGATCAGTACCAGTTTCTAAACCAACAAGAAGGTCCAGATTATTCATCCAGTTCCAGTATCAAGTTCATGACTTCTTTTCCTTTCAAAGCAGTTTCCTGGGTGGTAGCCTCCAGCAAAGCTCCTTTTTGTGTATCTTTCTTTCTGGAACTTTGCCTTGTCCTTTTTTTGGGACCCTCTAGTGCTTTGGTCTCCTCATTGGCTCGCTTACCTATATTGATAGCTGCTACATAGATGTTGGATGTTACTTCCTCCATTTTCTTTATGTTATCCTTTATTAGTTCCCGGAGGTTGTTTTCATAAGCTTTGAGCTTGACAGGGATCTCGCTTAACTAATTTTCCATGTTGTTTACTTTGTTCCAAGCAGATTTCAGAGAATCTTCTAATGTTTTCACTTTTCTCTTGAGATCAATGATCTCCCTACACAACCAGGAATCAAATTGGGAAGAAGACTCAGCTTTACAGTTAACCCAGGTCATAGGAGTCTGAATTTCTTCATTCTGATTCTTCCCTCTCCAATCCTCAGACTTTTTATTGGGGCTAATCCTTGCTTCTTCAAAGAAGTCTTCTTGACTCTTTTATTCCCGCTCATTGATTCCAATTTGAATTTCCTTCTCCATATTTTGAATATCATCTTGGACAGAATTTTCCTTTTCATTCTTTGAAGTTGGGTCCTCACCAGGATCCTCCTGAACAAAATCATCCTCCGACACTTTCTAGTTTTCCTCCGTCTCCTCTGTTCTAATAGCAGAATCCTCCTCTGTATTAACTTTTTCTTTTTCAATTTCCTCTGATCCTTCTTCATCATTACAAGAGTTGGTGTCGCAGCTCTCAGTTCCGTCTTCCTCCTCTGGTTTTTCCTCCTTGGGTTCTTCAAATCTCTCCTGACCCCTTTCTTCTTCTAGATTCTATTTATTAGGACTAGGGGTCTTGATTTTGCCTCTCCTGCTTACATTTTCATTCTTTTTATTTCCTGGCAACTTATTTTTCCCCTATTTGGGAAACTTAACCAGTGCCCTATTCTTGCAATAACCTTCAATAAGCAGGATAAGGCCTTCGTGAAGAATAGGGCGCAGATCCTTTTTCCTATGAGCATAAAGGCTTTGAATCAGGGAGTAGCGAAGATAGAAAGGAAAAGACAAGCTAACCTTATGCCTGAAGTGGTTGAGGAATACAAAATGGAACTTATGCACTCGTTTGCTTCTTCCGTCTAGGATGAAGTACTCCCTTATACAGCTTAGGACGTCCCTCCATATCCCTTTAACCTGGTCCAGCTCGTAGAAATCCCCATTTTTGACCAGCTTTTGCTCCTCCTCATCCGTTTTGGGGAACTTGCAAAAGGCCTCATTCGATATGCTGGTCTGCTTGGAAAATTTGAGTCCTTCCATTGGCAACCCTATAACCTTAGCAAGAAAATCCTTAGTTAAATTTACAGTTATACCATGTAAGGTGACTCTGTTGTCTGACCAATTTTTGAAGAAGGCCGTCATGATATGCGGTTAGAGCCGTGGAGTCTTTCCATGTATCTTGTAACGTTCCCTTTCTATAGAATTCTCCATACTTGATGTTTCTCTCTCCATTTTGCACAGCTCTTGGGCTCTTGTTTACGGGGTTCTCCCTTCCTTTCACGTGCCATACTCATTTTCTTTGAATCCCAATTACTGTGGATATTACCCTGGATCCTCCTGCTGTCAAGTTGATTGGGAAATCGACTTTGTTTTTGGCTTTTTAGGATCCGATTCTCCCTCTTGAGGACCTTACTCTTTAATAATAGAGTTCCTTTCCCCGTGCTGCCACTCCTCCTACTCATTATGTTTTTATTACACTCCAATCTTACCTTCATTCGCATGTGTGGCATCGAGAAGAATGATCGCCCTTAAATCCATGATCCTATCTAAGGTTTCATCCCACCTCACTTTTTGACCTTCTCAAACAGCATAGTTAGCAAGCCAATCTGCAACACCATTGGCTTCATGGTAGGTGTGGGTGATTTTTATATCTTCAAACTTATTCAATAGAGTTTTCATCTCCTTTACCTTATCCTCTATGGTCCAAGACGTAGTGTTATTATTATTAAGAATATTTATAACATTCAAAGAGTCCCCTTCAAGCCACAATTTGGAATATCCCAAGTCCACAGCTAGTTTAAGGGTCTAGAGGCAGCTATAGCTTCTGCAATGTGGCAGTTAGATATACCAATGGGAATTGCAATAGCATCAATAACCATACCCACATGGTTTCTCAAGATACCACCACAACTAGCATTCCCCAGATTCCCTTTTGCTGCACCATCAAAGTTACCTTTAATCCAACCTTGAGGTGGACTGATCCAAGTAACACCTGATCTGGGGTTATCAAGTTTACCAGGAATAGAATCCATCCTCAGGGGATTATCCACATTGAGATTAGAGCTTAGATTTTTTTGAGAAGAAAAATTTTCCTTTAGAGCTCTAATGATGTTCTGTCCTACCACCCATCTAGGGAGCTCTTTGTTTCTAAATATTCAGTTATTTCTTTCCTTCCATATTCCCCACCAGGTATGGGGAAGAGTTATTTTCCATAAGAAGAGAAATTTAGGATTCTTTGAAGGGCAATACCAGTTTTTGAGAGAGAGTTCAACATTTTTTTGGTGAATCCAAGTAATTCCCCACAAATTGAGAACCTCCTTCCAAACAAGCTGAGTGAAGGAACAATTCACAAACAGATGATCTCTATCTTCAAGGTCTCTCTTACATAGAATACACCTGTTAACAATATTGATTCCTCATTTCTATAAATTATCCAGAGTCAAAATTTTGTTTTAGAGCAGGGTCCAGAAAAAGAACTTGATTTTAGGAATGAGCCCCTTAATCCAGGCCCTTGTCCATAACAATTTTCTGCCATCTCCCTTGGAGGTGAAAATGGAAGAGACTTTAAACTGTCCACTTGGCTCCTGATACCAAACAATTTTATCTTCTTGATTAGGATATAGAGATATAGTATTTAGGGATAATTGAATATCCTTGAGATCTTGATCATAGTCAGTGAGGTTTACCCAAGTATTATTCTGCCAGTATTGATTTACCATTATACCCACTCTTTGTTTACATCTTTCTATAACATCTTTATCTTGGAGTTCTTCCTGTAAGGGTTTACCTCTTAACCAAATATCTTCCCATAATTTCACCTTTTTACCACTACCTACTTTCCATGAACTTCCTTCTTCAAGAACATGTTTAGTTCCCTGGACTGCCCCCCAAATAGCAGATGGATGAGAAATATCTAGAGTAGTAAAGAAGTCATGAAGTGACTGTGCCTTAAATAGATACTTATGCTTCCATATTTTACTCCATTCTTTCTTTTCCTGAAAAACCCTCCATCCGTGTTTAGCTAAAAGGGCAGTGTTCATACTTCTTATTTTCCTTATACCAAGTCCACCATCCTTAACCGGTTTGCAGATGTTATCCCATGTAATAAGAGGCATTCTCCTTTTCTCCTCAGAACCTGACCAAAGAAAGTTTCTTTGAATTTTTTCAATTGCTTCAGCAAATTTAGAGGGGATTTTGAAAAGACTCAAAGCATACGTAGGTATGCTTTGAAGACTAGCTTTGAGGAGAATTAACTTTCCTCCTTGGCTAAGAAGACAGCCTTTCCATCCCGCTAACTTCTTACTAAATTTATTTATAAGACCTTCCCAAAAAGCTTCAGGGGCTTTCAATCCAAAAGGGAGACCAAGGTATATGGAAGGAAAAAAGCCTATGGGGCAATCAAGAATTCTAGCAATTTTGTTCTGCCTATAATCAGGGGTATTAGTAAAGAAAATTGCACTTTTATTCTAGTTTATCAGTTGTCCTGAGGCAGAGGTGTACAGATTAATTGCTTCCTTAAGAATTCTTGCTTCAGTAACTTCAGACTGTCCCATGAAAATAGTATCATCCACAAATTGACCATGGGAGCAAGTTAAAGGATGCGAAGAGGGTCTCAGACCTTTAAACTGGCCTCTATGAACCAAGTCCCCAAGGTATCATCCCATACTATCAGCCATGATAATAAACAGAATAGGGGATATAGGATCCCCTTGTCTTAATCCCCTAGACGGCTTGAGAAAATGAGACGAGGTCCCATTTACCAACACAGCTATAGAAGTAGTAGATATCAGTTGTTTGATAATATCAACCACTCTTTGGTCAAAACCAAAGGTAATAAGGCTTTTAGAAAGGAAATACCAATCCACCCTGTCGTATGCTTTTGCTATATCCACTTTCATTAAGAACCCCTCAGTATTGGACTTGAGTAGTGAATGAATATTCTCATGTGCCGTTATAACTGAGTTGAGGATTTGTCTGCCAGGAATGAATCCATTTTGCTGATCATCAATTATCGAAGGGATCACTTGGATTAGTCTGGTCGTAAGAACTTTGGAAATTATCTTATAGAGAGAGTTGCACAAACTTATCGGCCTGAATTGATCAGGGCTATCCACACCTGCTTTCTTTAGAATAACGTTTATAATATGAATTTGGAGGTTTTAAATTTATTTAGATGTAGATTAAGTGATGGAAAGGCCATTTTTGGACTCAAGACCAACATTAGGCCTATGGGAATGGAAGAAAGGGTTTCAGAGATCAATTTTGAGTGTTCACATCTCCTCTAAATATTTTCATGGAGATCTAAGATAATATGATATGTTATATATGGTACTAAACAACCATTTTGTGTCATTGGATTGAAGGTCAGACATGAGATCTCTATGAACAATGGCCAAAAGGGTAAAATAAGCCTAAACCCTCCTAAACCCTTAGATAAGGACGTAATTGGGAATATGTGGTTGGATGGATATATAGATGGATTAGAGTGAAAATTAAATTTATTTAACATTTTACAATACTCTCTTATTCTGCTCTCCATGCTTTTAGACTATATGAAATTATATGGATGGGGTATAAAATAAGGTTTTCTTGACCTTTTTATGTTTTACATGTTCTATAATGAGTCTAAATATGAAAATCACATGAAGGGGAAGCTTAGGACTTAAGATAAATACCAATGACAATTTATGTCTTCATAATAACTCCTATGTAACCCACCAAATAGCTTTATATCAGCCAGTTAAAACTAGTATAGTGAGTATCATGGTGAGAAGTATGAAAACTTAAAGTGGATGGATTTTTAAGGTGTGACTAAGTATCCTAAGGGCATGGAGAGTCTATAAAATTGTCATAAAATACCTCCAATTGATTTACATGAAAAAATGAATCCAATTATGATGCCAAGTGTGAGGGGTGACTGTAAGAGGAATTTCCTTAGACTCGAGGCAGTGATGTCTCACTTCTGGGAGATTTTAGGTGATCATGACTACAAACAAGACATGGAGATACATGTATAAAATCCTTCCCTCTCATTTCAATCATCATACCTATCCCTAGTCAGTTTTGGGACGTTATAATAGAGGTTAATGATCAGGGTAGTTTCCTTGTGTAGAGTGATAACTCCTCTACCATATTTCAAGAGTTCCATAACTTGGGATGACACTTATGATTCATAACCTCATATGGTTTATTTAAAATCTTATTCCCATGAATATTTAACTCATTTTCTTAACTTTATAAGTGTCATTTTGATCTTTGGACTTCTCTCTTACCCTCTCTCTCTCTCAAGTTCTATAAGAACTAGTCATTTTGGCCTTTGTAATCTAGTACCACATCATGTATGGAAAATCCATACTAGTTTTGAATTTTTACTTGGATTAGACAATAAACTAAATATATTTTGAGTTCATATATAATATTTTCAAATTATTTGAAGAGATTTATAGTGAATGTTTAATAGATATTCATTTATCCTTGCTTTCTCTTAATCCTTCCATGTTTGATGCAAGTGATTCCATCCCTAGCATGTCATATAAAGTGTTGTTAAGTGTATGTATCTAATCTTAAGTATACAAGGAATCCTTTAGTATCTTTAACTAATATATGATTTTAGTTACCTTGGATAGTCTGCATGCATGTCACCTTCATATTGAAATACTGATGTTAGTGCATTGTAAGACTTTTAAACTAGTGTTTTATGACTTGTCTCTTTGTGATAGAGTATGATAGTATTGTGGTAAAAATATTGGTGAATCACACCATATAATAGGATTCATTTAATTCAATATCTAACCCTTTTTCCCAAAAATAATTAGTTAGTATAGGTGAAATCATTTGAAGACACATTTAGGGAGCTAACCCTTAATTCTAGAGATTCATCTCACCAAATTGATTACCCAAAGCAAGTGAGATGTTTCCATTGTTCCACTTGGATGAGGATAGAAAATATAGATCCTAAAAGGGTGAAAATTTAATTAATAATAGTTACTCACATGTAGCCAATATTTGACCCTGCACAACAAACTATCATGACTTCACACATGGCCCCTCAAGTGGTCAAGACCCAAGATTAGATGCAGCTAGGGGAATATGAAATACAAGATATTGACCTCAACCTTAGCTAGGTTAGACCCACTAATAAGGTAAATATGAAGGAATAAATTTATAAGTAAATAACTAAATACTACATCAAAGGAAGCTAACAACTAGAGAAGACCAAGATGGAACTCACTAAGGTGAAGGCTATGGTCGATCGCCTCAACACTAAGGTAAAATCAAAAGATATATAGATCAAAAAATTGAGGTCCAACATTCAATTCCACCTCTCTAATTAAATATTCTAAATGTAATCCAATCTATTGGAATCCATTGAGGCTAAGATTCAATACAAGGAAGATAATGTACATGGACCAATCATAATCTCTTAGATTTTAATCAAGAATATGTATAACTATAACAATAAGCATAGTATGAGTCCTTGATCAAGGACTACGAAATCACATAGTTGAAGAATGACCTCACCACCTACTATCAGACCATGGAGATCCTCACATCGATTCAATAACTATATCTATCCTAATGGGAGAGTTTCAAAGGACCAGCCATAAACCTAAATCCAACCCTCACCTTCATCATAGATTCAAAGAATTTGAGCTCCTAGGAAAGCACTTTCATCAACTAGGTCATTGCCTTCATAACACCCAAGGTATAAGATGCACATTTCCTCATCCAAAATATTTATATCACTTAAGAATAAACACTACAAGTAGTGGGGTAAGCTGATCAAAGATAAGTGGTGATAAAATTTACTAAATGTATAAGCTATAACAAGGCAGTTACCAAGTGTAAGGCATTATTTAATGCCTTAGAAAGATTGGTATAAGATAGATAAGGACACATTAAACAACTAGTCAAATTAGGATTCTCATCTCCATTTTTGTTAGATAACAACATCCTACAAGAAGACCAAATAAAAGTATTGTTAGAGTATAAATAGAATGACCAAACCATGTTCATGGATCTTAGATAATCACCTGGTGTCTTTGAAGTGAAGAAAATATTACAGTCACTCACCTAGTTATAATTTTATATGTTGGTGGTAATATAGGGTTTTGGGAACATCTCCTTCAAAGATATTATCGATGTAGATAGAGCCTCTAAGTCTATCAAGAATAAGGCCCAATGCAAGGAATAAGAGTGGGTGCCCTTGTAGGAAAATCTTCAAAAATTGTAAGTTCACATACCTTCCTCTTATTTTTAAAACATTACCTCCACTGGTCTATGTACTAGAGTTTTGGGTTATCTCATCCATAGGTGGATACCCCTATGAGTCACTAAGAACTATGGATTACAATCCACCATTTTTATTATCTTGAGTAGCTCACATTAAATCTTAGGCTTGCTTTATATATCTATTATTTGCCTTATATCCTCTTCCATTCTTAGGCCCCCCTTTTGTATATTTTGCCAATGTATTGGCCTCCCTTTGCTTCTAACATGTTGTAACTTAGTGCTTCTTCAACATGAAGAAGTATTTAATTCATCTTGAAATAGTGTTAATTCAACATATCACAACCAATTTCTCATATGAGGTCATTTGCTTTTTCTCAAAACTCTAAGCAGTGATATTGGATAATAGGGTGATGGTTGGGACCCATGGAGTAATTAGCAAGGGAAACATGATTTCTACATATGTCACCTTTATGCTTATTTTTTAAAGGATGTACCCAACTTCCCCTCAGAGAGTGTCCAATCAAAATATGGTATCATATCACCTATCCTAGAGTGATCTATTATTTGATAGGCCTTCGAGCAATGCCATTTACTAAAACAAAATGAATGGGAGCCACCATGTAATTATAACTATGAGGATACAAACCTTTTCACTTGGCACCATGGTTATTGTAGAAGGCAAAGTCTTCCTCTTAAAGCTAGGATTTATGCCATTATCCATGATAATTAGATCTTGATCTCCAATGACATATTAGAGGTGGATCTAATTATGGACATGTGGCATAACTATGCTCTTCATCATCATAATAAATATAACAGGATAGTATAGTTATGTCATATCTAGGATTTGAAAGATAAATGCACTCATGAACCTACGTCCTTCATTCAATTGTAATGACATCATCATTATAATAATGCTAGGATTCCTAGGTGTCCTTAATATATGAAGCTACTTCACCTATATATTCTTGGCTCATCCCTTTTGGAAGGGGCTAGTTATCATTTAATTTGTATTTTTTCCATTTTATAAAATAACCATTTTTAATAGAATAGGCATAGCACTATATAATAATTTTACATTCTATGACATTAGTAGGTGCTCCTCACAGGTATGATTATACAATTTGTATTATGCCCTTAAGACCTTCTGTATTCTATTCTCCAACTAACAATGAAGAGGATGTGGTGTTTTGTGTCAATTTGAGTGAAGAGTTATTTTTTCTTGTTATTCCCTTTGTTTTTATTATATAGTATTAATATTTTTTTGTATCATATACTTTAATTCATGCTTTAAGCTCCTTTATAATCTATAGTGTTTAAGGATTCAATCTATTTTATGCAATTATAGGTTAACACTTTAAATCTCTTAGTGCATTTCCCTAGTTAGTTTTATTTTAGTGTCACTTTCTTCTCTTTCTTATCCCTTTTCATCCCTAAGATAAATTAAAGATCCAACTTCTAAAATCTCAAAAGTTACTTTATAGACAATAATTTTGTCCCATGCATCTAAATTTTACCATAGAGGCTATTTAATCTAAATCTATATTTTTAGGCATCAACATGTCTAAAGCCAATACAAAAGAAGGTAGAGTAGTGTTGAAAGTTATTTGGAGATGTTTGGATCTAATTGAAAACTTGAAGTAGGTCTGAGAGTGTAGATAAGATCATTATATGAATGATGAGGCCATTACACATAGTTTAACCTAAATATTTGTTCACAGAGTTATAAAAGTTGTAAATGGTATGGATTACCTTAATCTATTTGAAATGGGGCTCTTCTCCACCCAATGTCATCTATTGGTAAAGGTATATGAGGTCTGGATAAACTTGATGGTTCTTTTCTTATAAGCTTAGGACTAGAGATAATACTTAAGAATGATAAGGAGATTGTTTGGTCAAAGGGAGTGATGGTTTGATGTTTTTAAACCTAGACATATATTGATTGAAAATTCTCAACAAAAATAGTTCTTTGAATCTAAATGAACCTAGAAACTTGCAATGTAACAATGGCACTATAGTATGTTGGTGATAGAGAGATGAAAACATGGGCTACAAGCATATATGGATGAACTAAAGTATGGAATGGAATAATGACCTCAATATAAATAACATTATTTTAATAATAGTGATTTAACATGAATCAACACCTACATGAACCTAGTGGTTTCTCTAAAAATGCCACCTAAAGTTTGACCCAATCTACAAACTAGTCTAAGTTAGGGAAGGTACAAGATCAACTAATAGACAACAATGTAAAAGATATAATAAACATGTATAAACCACTTCCATAGTGGTTATATCACACCTTTATATTATTATAAGATAAATTAAATAGAGAAGGTTGAACCGAACTAGGTGTGAACCTCAACTTACAGTCAATAAAAAAACCATGCATATAGTCTTAGAAACTAGTCTTGAGGAATTTGAAGGTTTTATGGTCCTAAAAGCATAGTCAAGGCTTAGAAATTTATGTATAGTGTCATCATGAGTTGAAATATACCTATATGGTCTCAATTAGCCAAAAAAAATAGGGGAAGTGCCCTTTGTTTTATCTCAAATAGAGGGCACTCCAGAGTCAAGGCCACCTATAGATTCAATACATGAATGCTAAGAGGATGTAATGGAGAGTGTTAAGGTAATTTTGGAAGATATGAAAGGTTTAATTGAATAAAAATAAATTTTAATATTCACCTAAAGTAACTAGAAACCACTTAGAAGTGGTCATATACAATCAAACACAATTAAGGCCTATTAGGCCTAGAACTAGATCTAAAGCCTTATGTCTTCTAACTTGATTCATATGACCATATGAATTTTCCAATTCATTTGATAGATTTTATAACATATTATAGGACTGATAATAACCATTATTTTTTACATAATTATCTATAATTGGTTATTTTGGCCTAATTTGGTCTCAAAAATGTATAGAATGCCTAGAAGGAGCTCAAGAGACATTTTCTTTTGCTCATATCTATATGAATGTGCTGCATGGTTCCCCAAGTACTTAGGTATAGTTGATGAGGGTCTTGAAATAAAAATTTGTGTAATTTGTTTCAAATTAGATGTCTAACTTTTATGAATAATTGTTAATAACCCAAATGACCTAAAACCCCCATAAAACCCTTGTATGAACCTGAGGGACAAAATTTGAATGGATATGCATCAATAAGTGGAAAATTATCCTTAAAAGTGTTTTGGACATGGTTATGACTCACCTAGGATCATTTAAATCCATTTATTATGCATTTTTACTTATATTAATAAGTCTAATTCAGTTTTTTCTAAAAGATTTATGTTAGATTGGAGGTGTAGAAAGGAATTGATAAATGAAGTCCATTTTGGAAGGTGTGTAGGGACATATTCTAACATACCATAATCATCTCTCATCTAAGTGATGCCTATAAACCCATATTATAGGTTGGTATCTATAGGTATTCTTTAATAACATAATGAAAATAAATGTGACTATCAATGTTGAAGATGAGAAATGTGTTTTCGAGTTTCATGGAGGTCTATTTGATAGACCAAAGGACAAAGAGGTCTTGAAAAACATGTGTAACAAACAAGAATGTGATTTTAAGGGGTATGATGACTTGAACAAATAATTTTATCACCTCATTAGTTTAGATGACTTGTGTCAAGCACTCCTATGGTAGTTTTGAATAGTCAAGTGGACTCTTCATTGAGAAGGGAAATTTCAAAGAAGAACATGAAGAGTCTATATGCCAACTTAAGGAATATGTCATATTTGTGATGAACACTTATCCAGTAAAAATTAATATCTAATTTTAAACTTCATTATATTGTATTTTAGTTAGATTTCAAGCCTTGATACATGGAATTACAACTATCTAAATTCTTTTCTTCTCTCTCCTCTTGTATGCTCTATATATGCAAGCCATTATAAAGGGATCCTCAATTGGTATGGCCAATCCTTTCTATTTTGACATAGTGATTTGTATTTTAATAATGTTATAAAGTTTATTTAATCTTTACAACTCTTTTCTAATTATGTTAATTAGTTTATTTGGATGACAAGTAATGAATGTCTTCTCCTTGTTTCCATTCTGCTCTTGTATATATCATGTGAGTAGTAGTTTTTATTATAATAGGTGTGATTAAGTGTATGTTTTTTTTAGGTATGTCTTAAATTGTGAGAGATAATATTAGTGTATAATACTATACCTCATTTTGACCCACCTATGTATATGCATAATATTTTTTCCTTATAGAAATACTTATGATAGAAGAAAATTGAGTTGAGGTCAGTTTTAGTAATATTATTTCTAAGTGCAGATGCAAATATGTTTTGTGGACTCATATTTAGTGTATCAACTTCATTATTTTAGGTTATTTATGTTTCCTTCTTCAATTTTCACCCTAAATAATGATTATCCTAGTGTATTATGTGAGCCTAATAGATAGATCAAGGGAGTTATCCCTTTTCAATCTAGAGATTTATATCTTGTAGTAGATTTTTTATGCCTAGAGATAGTTCCACGTTATCCTAGATTTTAAAAGGTCTAATTGACCTCTCAAGGGTAAAAATTTGGTCTATAATAGTTATATCATGCCCAGTGGGACATGAAATCTAAGAAGGTTATTTAAGGTGGATGCTAGCTTTTACAACAAGGAGGCTATAACAACCCACTTTCTATAGTATCTAGTGACTCCAAATTTTCAATCTTGGTTGTAGACTAGTGCATTCTTTCATGCCTGAGGTAAACACAAGTTATCTTACCAAAGGAATTCCTTTTGAATTCTAATATCTTACTCATTATTCATACAAATCAAGCACATTTTTTTACACACATCCTTATCCAAATAAATTATACCTTGGTCACAATCCTATAATAAAGTTTTTGATTAACCCATTCTTAGAAAGTCCTAAAACTACCATAGAAAATAAGTTACCTTTTGTTTCTTTCAATGGATATAGTAATCTAAGACATGACTATTATGATGACATCCCCATATCTTCCCTCAAAAAAATTCCCTCATACATTGATGAGACTAATATTACCCCTATTAAGAATATTAAAAATATTCATAACATTTGTAACATGTTGGGTGAATATTTTGTCATCAACTAACTGACATAAAAATGGGTATATCAACCACATCACAATGAGATTTATACAGCAAAATGGGTGTGGTGACCACATCTATTATGAGATAAATCTCTCCTCTCAGCAAGGGGAGGTTCCCTACAAACTATAATATACTAATATAAACCAAAAATAGACTCAGGGGTGAAATCATACCATACATCTCTATTTTTTTAGAGATGAAGTTCATAAAACAAAGGAGAATTCTTGTGTAATTACTGAAGGTATTTCTCTTCTTTCAGAAATGATGTTCAATGAATAGCAGGGATTCTTTCTGGGTAGTAACTAGATCCACAAGAAACCCACAAAAGTATAAAGTCTTTCATTATTTCTCCTACTAATTTAGGAAAAAGTAACATAGTATTATGAAGTGTAGCACAAAGTCTCCACCAAAAAATACAACAGAGTGAAGGATTATGAAGGATAAGGTGAGCTCAAAGTCTCTTCAGTATCCTTTACACTAAAACACAAAACACACATACTAGAGACAATTTTGGCAGCACAAAGTCTCCCACAATCAACTTTAGGACATCTTCCAAATTATTTCCACTTGTTCTACTTATTTGATTAAATGTACAAGACTATATTTAGGAAAAATACATAAGAATGATTTCCTAGATAACACAAGCTATTTCAACACAAAGTCTGAAAGGTCACTTGCTTTCTCATTCACTTGATAAACTATGATTAATTGTCTGAGCTCAAAGTTTCAAGAATGCCTTTCAATTTGGGTAGAGTTTAAATTCTAATAATAGATAGATCTCTCTAATTCAAAATGAGAGATTACAATATATAGCATCCGAAGAAAGACTTGGGTGCTTGTTTTCATGAAATGGCCCATGCTGTATTGAATGCATTAGAAATTCAATGAAGGGGCCATGCTAGAATAAGTTATCAGCCTTAACTTTGGCATTATAAATCATCTCAAATGTCTCCTCTAAAGTAGGGATTGCTTGGTCTTCTTTATGATGCTTACATGGCTGTCCATTTGCCTTTACTCAATGAAAAAAATTGGTCACGCCATTGAATGCTTGCGCTCTCTGAGGTCCACCTAGTGGACTGCTCCACCTACTAGAATAACTCTTCTACAGATATTTCTAGATTCTTTGTATTGTTCCTTATTTATTTACTACATACTATCTCTTCTAAGTGATCTGATCTCTTAGGGCTATCTTCTCACATTTTTCTAGTTCTTTCAGCTTCTTTTTTAGTGGATCACTAAGTTTGTCCTCGAGTTTGAGTTATTTTAAAATCAACAGATATTCCATTACCCTAAAATTGATGTCTATGGGGATGCCACTAGTCACTTTAACCACTTTAAACCTTGAACCTTTTGGATTTCAATGGTTCAAGGTTCAATGGTTCAAAGTTCAATCGGTTTAGCAGTTCGATGGTTTAATGTTTTGTAAAGAACCACATTGACTTAGTCTTATTTATGAGTTCAAGGTGTCATTGAACCAATTGTTTGAACCATTCAGTTGAACCATTTGGTTGATCCTTTTTTTATAATCTTCTATTTGAATCATTCACTCAAACTTTAAACTTTGAACTTTGAACCCTTTAAGTGTGTTAAAGCTTTGAACTCATTAAACCTTTGAGAGGTGGAGTTCAATGGTTCAATGGTTCAACGGTTCAATTATTCATTCCAATTCTTTGAACCCCAGCATTGAGAATTTATATTGAACTTTGGCATTGAACCATCCTTATAATTTTTAGGAAATGTCTTAAGTGTTTTGAACTTCCCCTTGAGAAAGCCTGCTTGTTAAACCTATAATTTCCTTAGCTGGAAAGGCTTGAGTAATTGAAAAAATTGACTGATCAAAACATTTTGAGAATTAAAGGGACCATTTTGTCTTGTAGGACTGAAATGGTCAACATGTTGTCCAGAAAAACAAGTGATAGATTTTGGGAACAATAGCTGGCTTCAACTGGGGAACTTCTATCAGTTGTATTTTGAAACAATCGAAGGGAGTAGAATCCAGACTCTAAGTGCCTTCATCTAATGCCATTGGGATATGGAGTCACACCACTCAAAAAATAAGGATTCCAAAAACTAAATGAACAATGTGAAATAAATAAAGACTATCCAAATGTACAATTTTTTACTTATCTGATACTTTAAAGATTGAAGTGCTTCAGATGCTACCCACTGTGAGGTAATGAAAATAGTGTTCCATCTTGATATTTTAGCAAGAAACTATTTTCACCCTAGAATTGATGAATGGTAAATGGACCTCTCCATAAGGAATCTAATTTTCCATGCATTCCTTTTGGTTTTCTCCTCTTGTCCCACAACAAGACTTGATCTCCAATCTGAAAATCATGAATCCTTGCTTTCTAGTCGAAGAGTTTCTTTACCAAAATTTGATGTGTAGTAATATGGTCCACCACCATATTTTTCTACTTATTTAATTTAATCAATCACATGATCTTCTTATCGATAGAATCTTCAAATGTTTGATTTTCGACTACCTTTGCCAACTTTAGTGCTGATAGTTCCAAGGTGACTGGTATCTCTGCATTCAAACCATACAAAATTTGAAATGGTGATATACCTATTGCCATTTTAGATGTAAATATCTCTACCCATAAAGTTTCAAACAATGCTTTATGCCAGGTTCTCTGATTGTCAACTACCAACTTCCTGATAATGGTCACCAAGTTCTTGTTGCTTAGTAATAGTTAGAAGAGTGGGAGAGGATAATCCCATAATAATAGTAGAACTAGGTAACCTAATGACAAGAGAAATATTTTTCATTATCTATTATAATCTTGGTTGGGACTCTAAACTGGGAAATAATATTTTCCTTGAGGAAATTACATACCACTTCTGCAGTAGCATGCTTGACTAGAATGGCTTCCACCCACTTGGTAAAATAGTCTAGGGATGTGAGAACATAATCATGTCTAGCACTTGAGGATGAGTTTACAATGCCAATGAAATCAATACCCCATTGCTAAAGAGGCTCTTCAATCACCACAGGCTTGAGAGGTAATGCGGCCAACTTGGGTTTTCCAATGAACTATTGACATAGCTCATAATTATTCACCCAAGTGTATGAATCTTGAAACATAGTAGGCTAATAGTATTTAGATCATATAATCTTATGGGCAATCACAGGTGAAAAAAAAGTCCTCTACAAGCCAAATTGTGGAAAGATTCCAAAATTTTACTCTATTGCACTTTATCCATGCAACAAAGAAATACCCCATCAAGGTTCCTCTTGTACAAACCATTGTCCCATAGTACAAAGTTAGCAACTTTGAATTAATAGTCCTCTTTTCTTTATGAGATAGGTGGGAAGGACACTCACCATAGGTAAGGAAATGATAAATATTAGAATACCACTCATTCATAGTGGTTATAAAGAGAACTATAGGCATGTCTTTAACCTCTATTTCTTCATGCCCTGCTTCCTCTAGTATGTTATTAGCAATCAATTGGTAGAGATCTCTTCCCCGCAAAAGCTTCATAGGTTTGATAACAAGATCAAACTCCTAGATTTTATCAATCCAATTGCCCCTTTTAGCTCCCAAATCATGTTGAGTTAGAATGGACTTTACTGTTGTATCAGTAACTAGAGCAATAGTGTGTAAGTTTAGGATGTAAAAATAGAAGTGTTTTACTGCCTTAACCACAATGTAAACATGCTTGTCCATGTTTGAATATTTTAGCTTATGAGATTTGAGAGGAAAACTCATGAAATATATGGGGGACTCCACACCTTCTTTATTCTACTAAACCAAAATGGCTAAAAGCATGTGTTTAGAAGCATAGCTATATATTATGAAGTCTTTGATATAATCCAGACAAACTAGGATCGGGGCATGGGTGATAGCTTCCTTGGTATCTTGAAATGCTAACTTTCCTTCTTTAGTTTAGTGGAAAGTAGCTTTACCCTTCATCATGTTAACAATGTGGTGAGTCTTCTCTACAAATTTAGGAATGAACCTTCATAGAAAATTCACCTTTCCAAAGAGAGAGTGGACTAAAGTCTTACTAGCAGGAAGAGTAAGATCTTGGATAGATTTGAATCTTTCTTTGTTGATCTTTATACCTTCTTGAGATACAGTGTGACTGAAAATTTTCTCTTCTATAACCCCAAAAACTAATTTCTTAAGATTAAGAGAAATGTAATTTTGTTGACATCATTCCAACACTTGTTGAAAATTATGCACATGATCAGGACAATGTTTAGAAAATATGGTCAAGTCATCAAGATATACCACAATGAACTTCCCCATTTTGTTTTTGAAGGAAAGATATATCACTCTATGGAAGGTGGTGCCAGTGTTGATTAGACCAAAAGGCATTCAGTGATATGCAAAAGTGCCCCAGGGTGTAGTGAAAGTGGTCTTATGTTGGTCCACTTCACCAACTTCAACTTGATTATACCCTAAAAAACCATAAAACATTGATAACATCTCTGAGCCAGTCACTATCTGCAGTAGCTGATCCATGATGGGTAGGGGGTAGTTGTCTTTTAAAAAGGATTGATTTAGATTTCGGAAATCAACACAAAGGTGAATTTCTCCATTCTTTTTTCTCACAGGGACTATGTTCACAATCCATGTAGAATGATGGATTGGAAAAAATATCCTCACATTTAATATTTTCTAGATCTCAAAAAAATAGTACCTAATATCTTGGAGTTATACTACCTTTGTCTCTGCTTGTGAGGCAATGACCCAACCTTGAGAGGAATTTTGTGCCAAATTTCTTTAGGCCTGAGAGATTTTAGATCATCATAAGACTATGCCAAAACATTAATGTAATAGAAAAGTAGAGTAGTGAATTTGAGTTTTTCATCAGGAGTGCAATAATTCCCAATGTTGACCATTTTGGGATTATCTTCTGTATCCAAATTTATTTGATCAAAATCTTTGGAGGAACTTGAATCTATTTATGGATTTTTTTTAAACCCATCATGCTTATCGAATAACTTTTCAAGAGAAAATAATCCTTTGGGAAATTTATTCCCTTTGAGCTGAAGGAAATCTTCACCAATTTTTAAATTTGTTTTTGGAGCTGATTCCCACAGTGGAGATTTACTGCATTCAAAATAAAGCTCCTCAAAGCTATCCATCTATTCCAAAAAAAAATGATTTGGTTATCACCATTAAACATATTTAAATGGTTAGCATTATTAGGTACACTTGGTCAAAAGACCAACTCAATAGTGTACTTGTTCCCTTTAAAATCTTGGTGAGGAATCATGAGGGTTACAAAGATGGCCAAAGAATTTGCTTGATCATTGAATTCTTTGGGTAGCACAGAAATACTAAAAGCCTCATAACATTCAAGGTAGTCCCACACCAGATTGTGATAATGTCACAATATTTCATTCTTGGTTTGATATAGGTTCCTCACCTAAAAAACCACCAATTCAACATCTCTTCAGGTGTGAAGATGTTTGACACCTTTAGCTTGAGCAGCTTGCAATCTGAGCAACAAAGATTCATACTCAATGATGTTGTTAGTTTTATTAAACTATAACTTATATGAATAGGATAAAATATCTCCTTGTAAAGATTTCAAGATAATTTCAGCTCCAAAACTGGTAGAAAAATTACTGCCATCAAATTCTAGAATCCAGACATCATTAGAATTTGATCTCCTTTCAGACTTCTCTTCATTAGAGAGGGAAGGTCCTTTTTCATCTGAACTATGCTCTACCAATTATTCTAATGTCTTTTCTTAATTTTTTGGATTGTCACCTAGTAAACTTTCATTTGATGAAATAGAAACATGTTCAGTAGTCAGAAACTAACTACCCATTCCTAAAGATTCAAACAAAATTTGAGCTTTAGGGGTTGATGTTTGCGTGACAATGTATTTTGACTCCTTATCAGAAAGTAGCCTTTGCATGATGCCCTTGATAGGTATCCTCACCTTAGACAAGTCCATGCTCAATTCTCTACCAACATCCTTGCAAAAATTTTGTCCAATTAGAATGCCATAGGAAGTTGTAACGTTGGCCACCAAGACTATCATTTTAATCCCTTTTTTTGGAAGGCCATGAATGCAAATTGGGCATATTTATCTATCCCAAAAGTGGTGCTTATTTGTTTTTTATGGGGAAATTTCTCCCAAAATTTTTAGTCATAGTGAGACTAAGATATTCTACCACCTTGGAGGGCATCACATTGTCAGAGGCACCAGAGTCTATTATGCAGTTGTTCAATTTATGACCATTTATCAACAAGGAAACATATCAAGGTTATGTCTTCCTAGGGGCAATAGGAGGAGTAATGACAAGATTGGTTTAGGTAGATGTGTTCTTTAGGGGATCATGAGTTACCTTTGAAACATCTTGTCCTACAAGGATGGTTTTGTTCTTGATGTATTCAACTAGCCTATTCAACTACTCAAGATTGGCTTGTAAGTATTCAAACTCAGACATTTGGATCTTGGTATTCCTAGTATGATTAATTATTTCAAATAACTAAAATGAACTAGAAATAGAGGAAGGAAGTCCATCATTATATGTTTTATTGGGTGTGGTACTAGTTTGAGAAATTGAAGCAAAAGGTGCACAGTTGTTTGAGGTACTTACTTTTTTATTGATCACAGGGTCCTTTGATTGGAAAGGCAGTGAGGTCTCCCATTTAGAAATTGAAATTGCTGGTTGAGATTATTCCCCCATTTTTCCTTTATCGTCTTGTTGAGTTGACTAGTTCTGGGACCTAGTAAATACATTGTAAGATCCATCAAACACTTCTCCCTTACTTCTACCTTCATCTTGGTAATTCAGGAAAACAATGTTGGAGTCACTAGCTAATTCTTCTTTGAATTATATAAAGAGATCAACATCATATTCTTGGTCTAACTCAGGTTGGAAATAGAAATCATGTTTAGCTTCATGATAATCAATTACTGAGTTAGCTGGTGCTGCTTTAATGACAAGTTTTCCCTGTGGGGGAGGAAGATGATTTGGTTACCCTTGATTCTTGGTAGTATTGCCTTGATATGACCAATTGGGAAATGTCCTCCTTGGTATATCTTGATAAGAAGGATGGGTATACATCCCTTGTGTCATTTGTTTTTTTAGAGCTAGAAATTCTTTTGCTAGCTTTTACACCATAGGATCAGTGGTGCGTGTAGAGAAATTTTTAGAAGATGAAGATTTTTTTTTTAGGATCTCTTCTTATCTTTCATGCCAAGATAAGATCATCTTCAACCTTAGTGGAAAAAATATGAGCTGAAGTAAGATCTATGTGGCTAGCCTACCTCAATAGGAAACACACTTCAAGAATATGAGAATTGATGAAGAAGCATTTAAGATCTTCAGGTGTTGGTTGAGAAATTATATGAATCTTGTTCCTCAACTTGTCAAATTTAACAATGAAGTCTCACATGGGTTCATGAGGCTCCTTATTCATTTGCATAATCTGAGCCAACAAGGCATGTGCATCTTCTATGGGTTTGAACCTAGCCTCAAACTTGGCCTTGAGAGTGTTCTAGTCAGTCACAATTTGAGTTTGTAGATGATAAAACTAGTCTACAGAAGTGCCTTGCAATGTTTCCACAAATAGCCTGACCACTATATCTTCAAATTCAATGCCTGTCACACTACATGATATGTAAAAAGCTAAAATATGCTCATCAGGATGAACTCTCCCATCACCATAAAACTTGGAAAAATTATTTCTTGAACTACAGGGTAGTTCATGTAAAGGTGGGGTTAGATTTAGAGGATCGAAAGTATTACCCCAGGGGCCTTGAGCTACCATGATATGAATATTGAAAGGAGGGATAAAAAATCATTATGGGATATGTATAGACAAAGCTCTACTAGTAGAGGAAAGAGAAGCTTCACCTAGGATTGGAGACTTGACATTGGTAGGAGGAAAACTCTTGGTTCACTAAAGGTGAGATTGTGGAGGAGAAAGGTCAAAATTATTCTACTGCATAAACTCAAACATAATATCAACAATACCTTGAGCTCTCTAGCTTTGTGTATACCGTGGATTGGCCAGAGTGTATAATGTAAATGGAAAAGAATTGGAACTGCTTCAATTTGAAGATTGAGGCTTCAAATTGTGAATTTTTCCCCAGCAGAGTCACCAAAATTTTTTGGGTGAATATTTTGTCATCAACTAACTGATGACAAAAGGGGTATATCAACCACAACACAATGATATTTATACAGCAAAATAGGTGTCGTGACCACAACTACTATGAGATAAATTTCTCCTCTGAGCAAGGGGAGGTTCCCTATAAACTATAATATACTAATATAAACTAAAAATAAGCTCAGGGGTGATATCATACCATCCATCTCTCTTTTTTTAGAGATAATATTCACAAAGCAAAGGAGAATTCTTATGTAATTACTAAAGGCATTTCTCTTCTTTTAGAAATGATGTTCAAAAAACAACAAGGATTCTTTTTGGGTAGTAACTGGATCCACAAAAAACCCATGAAAGCACAAAGTCTTTCATTTTTTCTCCTACTAATTTAGGACAAAGTAACATAGTAATATGAAGTGTAGCACAAAGTCTCCATCATAAACTATAATAGAGTGAAAGATTACAAAGGATAAGGGGAGCTCAAAGTTTCTCTAGTATCCTTTACACTAAAACACAAAACACACAGACTAAAAACAATTATGGCAGGACAAAGTCTCCCACAGTCAGCTTCAGGACATCTTCCAGGTTATTTCCACTTGTTCTACTTATTTGATTAAATGGAAAAGATTGTATTTAGGAAAAAGATATAAGAATTATTTCCTAGATAACATAAGCTATTTCAACACAAAGTCTGAAAGGTCACTTGCTTTCTCATTCACTTGATAAAATATGATTAACAGTCTGAGCTCAAAGTCTCAAAAATGCCTCTCAATTTGGTCAAAGTTTTGCTTCTAATAACAGAGAGATCTCTCTAATTCAAAATAAGAGATTACAATATATAGCATCCAAAGAAAGACATGGGTTCTTGTTTTCCTGGTGATCTAAGCTCTCAAGGATATCTTCTCACTTTTTGCTAGCTCCTTCAGCTTATTTTTCAATAGATCACTGAGTTTATCCTCATGTCTATGTTATTTGAAAATCAATAGTTATTCCATTACCCTAAAATTTATGTCCATGGGGATGCCACCGATCGCTTGAACCACTTTGAACATTGAACCTTTTAGAGTTCAATGGTTTAAGGTTTAACAGTTCAAAGTTCAATTAGTTCAGAAATTTGGTGGTTAAATGTTTTGTAAATATATGCATTCATTTAGTCTTCTTTATGAGTTCAAGGTGTCTTTGAACTAATTGTTTGAACCATTTGGCTAAACCATTTAGTTGATCCTTTTTCTAGAATCTTCCATTTGATTCATTCACTCAAAATTTGAACTTTGAACTTTGAACCCTTTGAATTTGTTGAAGCTTTGAACTCATTGAACCTTTGAGAGGTGGAGTTCAATGGTTTAATGGTTCAGTGATTCATTCTAATTCTTTGAATCCTGCTATTGAGCCTTTTGATTGAAACTCGGCATTGAACCATCCTTACGATTTTTAGGAAATACCTTCAGTTTTTTAAACTTCCCATTGAGAAAGCCTACCTATTAAACCTATGATTTCCTTAGCTAAAAAGGCTTGAGTAATTAAAAAACTTGACTACTTAGAATATTTTGAGAAATAAAAGTACCATTTTGGCCTGCAAGACTGAAATGGTTGACATGTTGTCCACAAAAACAAGTGACAGATTTTGGGAACAACAAAACATACACCACATCATTGAGGAGAACATATTAATAAAGTTTTTTGATATATATTTAAAATTTAAAGATATTGAATGGTATGGTATATTGGCATATGAATCAATCATCATAGGTGATGAGTTGGGAGATGCATTGAGGAGAATATTTGAAGACAATAATGATAACTTATCATTAACTAAGTAGTTGACTAGCATAAGAATACAACCTTAATAAGTTATTAAATAATTCAAAAAAATATTTTATAAGACATGGTATAGGATCCCAATATTTTTAAAACCCACATCTCACCATGATTTCCTTTCGTATCTTAAAGATTTTGATAGTGACATTTCAATGATGATACAATCTATGGGAGGTAAAACTTTACCTAATGCCTATGAAGAGGCCATAAGGGAAAATAATTATTTTATTTAGGATGGGAAGATTTTCACAATACCTCCTATGCCTTTATTAACTAATTTCAAACCTCTACACCTGTTGTTATTCCCATTGTTGTACCTAAACATATTCCAACTACCCCTAGTCAACTAAGCAAATTTAATGTGGCAGAAAGAACGACGCCTATGGAACAAGATATGTTAGGTCTTAAGAGGATTATATAATAGTATAAAGTAAGGAATTTACAAATCCAATATCAACATAATTAGTCCTACACTAACTATCGAGGCAATAGACCACCTTTCTAAGGTCACTCCCAAGGTTAAGGACAACTATTTCAATTAAAATCCTACAATGGTTATAACCCCAATTCTCCTTCCACCTCAAGGTAATTAGTTCCTACTCAAAATAATATTTCCCAAGAGTATTATAGTAAAAATTAATTGGATCAAACTCATGATCCATCTACCTATGTCATTGATTACTTTAATCAAGCCTTAATGGTAGGTTTAGGAACTATGCCAGGCATGACTGAAGATGAGGTACTAAATGGAGGATAGACAATTGGTAAGAATGATAAAGTGGTATATACATTGGTAAATTGGAATCAAGAAGACTAATGTGTTTTAAATTATCAGGGTTAATCAAGTAAATATCCAATTACTATAGATGAAAACACAAGGAGCAAGAGAAATAAAATTTAAGAGGTTCAAGGGGATCTAATGTTTCATCTACGAATGTCCAAATGTTATAAAGGGAAGGTATGTATAATATAGTTCTAAATTCATAATTTGATCAAATATATTATAATATTATGAGTGATTTTATAAATTATAATTCTCAAGTGGTAGGTATCACCATTCCTAATAGTAGAAAAGAAAAAGTTAGTAACTTTTTAACTAATATTATAGAGCAAATTAAGAGGTCTCATGTGAATTTATCAATGTGGGATACATTGTAAATACATGGAAAAATAGACATACTTTAAGAAGATCTATCAAAACTCAATTTAGAAACCAAACAACCTAGTAGTAATGAGGCATCCTAGATAAATACATTGAAGCCTAGTGAAGGATAATCAAATAAATTTGAAAAGGTAGAAAAACCTCCTCTCTTTTATCTATTCATCATAATTAGAGAATATTTGGTTCAAAATTGTCTTATTGATAGTGGATTTATTACTTGTGTCATGTAAAAAAAAGTAGTCGATAATTTGAACTTGAAGTATGACCCTAATTTTAATGGAGTGATACAATAGGATGGCTTAGATACCAAGATAGTTTACATAATAAAAGGTTTGTAAATTATTCTCCATGCTTATCCTACTTTCACCATTTCTCAATATATTTGTGGTTCTGGATGTAGCTCCTCATTTTTCACTTTTTTTGTTAAGATAGTTCACTAATAAAATTATAGGATACCTAAATTTAGATTTGTCTTATGTAGATTTTAGGACTAGATATGGTGCAAAGGGACAATCCAATCAAAGCCTATCTCTAGTTTTCATGTAGAACCATATGTGACTTATACATATAATATCAATTAAAATGTCATTAAGGAATAATATCATCATAATGATCATGAATCTATAACACTTATCTATGGTTATCATGGTCATGGATGTCTTAGGTTGTCATTGATGTCAAAGAGAGCGTATGGTACTAGTGCATGAATGATAAATAAGTTATGTTTGATAGCTTGAAGAGATATGGCATATGTACATGTTTTTAAGGACAAATAAAAATTTGAGAGGCATCCATAGATTTCTTGGTTAATTTTTGGTGTGTCATTAGATGATTTGGAAAGATAAACATGCATATTTTATCTTAAGAGTAGTCAAACTATCACTCCATGTCATATAAATATGAGTGATCCAATAAGTTTGAGAATTTTATACAGGTAATAAGAAAGTAAAAATTGGTAAAATATTTTCATGGAGATGTTATATATAGTGATGGAAAGGTACTCTAAATATTTGGAGTCTTGGAGTGTTTTTCAGTTCAAGATATAAACCTTCAAAGTTGCTGTAGCAGACTGTGATAGATTAGAGATTGTCAAGTATAACTATGTTGAAGTCTGGGGTCAATTATTCAAGATAGATCTAGTGGTGAGAATCAATCATCAATATTTTGATCTAATGGCATGCACTAATTCAATATGTAAAAGGATTCTCGGAAGGCACATGGGGCTATCAAGTGGTGGAATTTCATTGGAGACTAACTGCAGGGTACATAAAGGTCATTTGGGGCTACCAAGTGGCTTGATCTTAGAAGTGAGGATCTAAGATCAATGGTGAGTGATGAAAGGATACTACCAAATATATTTATGGATCCCATTTAATCATGTTTTTGGAGGACACAAGATGAATACACGTGTTTGTAATGTTTGTATTAAGTAGCGATCATTGGCATTTGAATTAGCAAAAGGATAAACTAGTGCTTAGTTTTTTTATAATATCTTTTGATATAGGAGGAATTTATTGGAGTAAAAATAAAATTTGAAGATTACTTCAAGGTTCATACATAAATTTTTTATTAAAATGTTTGAATGTCTATAAATTTGTATATATTTAATTTTAAAGCTAACTATTTGTTTGTTCATGGTGTTACTATGTACAAGACTATTGTTTGAGTAAATTATGCTTTAGAAGAAGAGTGTTTTGGGTGATGTATTAAATTTAATATATATTAGAGGTGACATGGATTGAACCCAAGTATTTGAAATTGATATTGTTTTCTTTGTTTTCTTGATGAAGTGGTAAAGTGGTAATAGGTCTCCATGAGACCTATAAGGGCTACTAAGGCCTAATTGAAAGGTATAGCTCCTTAAGTATGACCCATGGATGCTAGGGATAACCTATGAGAATGGAATTAATCTATGTATTAGCATGATATAAGTATTAAGGTTTAAGTCAAGTCTTATAGCCAAACAATAAGATAATATTAATGAAGACTCTATAAAGAGTGAAAGAAAGGGTGATGGGTTTTGGAATTTAATTGGTGTTGATAGAGCATAAGAGAGAGATGAGGGAAAGATATCAGAGGGAGTGTGCTTAGTGTATGGACTAAAGCATATAATAAATTAAGGATGAGTGAAGAAGCTTAGAATGATCCAAAAGGGGAGTTCAGATGCATTGCTCATATGATAAAGTTTGATTGTGTGTGATGAGTTGAAATAGATGTGTTATTAATTATTTATCGAATTATATTGAAATGAAAATATCATTATAGAGTTCTTAATTTCATAAGGTGTTGTGCGAGTGCTCAACATATATAAAAAGTGGGTGCTTATTCATAACTGGGGGTAGGTACTCCTTATGAAGTGGGTGATTTACTAAAAGGTCTCATGTTTGTGATCATATTGTAGGACAAGTAGTCCATGTGTTTATAGGCTTGATAGTGGGTTTTATTCCCCAATAAGGTTTCCCATGTAGATCTTGTGTTATGTGTGTGATATTGCTCATCTTTCTAGTTCATTGTTGTGAATATATTATATGCTTTATGAATTATTGTGGTCATTAAGTAAGATTTTTAAAGGATTAAAATTGAAGTTTGAAATAATTTTCATTACTAATTTACCCCCATTGGTGATTGTACCTCTAATAATTGATAGAATATCTAACTTGTACCTTGATGAGTGGGGAGTTGAGAAAGGTGGATTGGAAGAAATAGGATTTGGTACTTACATACTTCATGAATATTGTGATGGAGTTATTTAAATAGATTTTTATGACATCTTAGAAATAATTTACATGGGGTAAAAATTTATTACACATAGAGGATGATGTTAGTATGCCAGTTATGGCAAAACATGACAATCTTGGTGAAAACTCAATTTTGCCTACCAAAGAAGATAATTATCATGAACATGAACCTTACGAAGAGCTAGATGATTTTTGGAAATAATTCAATGCCATTGTGAAATATTTTTAGGATTTGAACAGACGTATAATTTTTAAAAAGGAATATAAACCTAGTGATCACGTCAACCATGCACCTAATGAGCATAAACGAGAGTGTGAGGTCTCTATCAAATGAGAAAAAACATGATGTAAACTGTCCTTACACTGCTATGAAACCATCAACAAACTGATACAGACCTATCTAGATCATTCATTCCTTGTAGCCTTGTTTTCCCTATTTATTGGCCATAACTACTTCTCAGTTAACTCAATCATGAAATTAAAACTATTTATGGATACCCATTAATCTCTTCTATAACATACTAAAAAATATCCTAAGGTTACTTTGTACGGAATTGTACTTTCCTCTTTAGGCCCTGTTTCAATTAGCCCTCCTTGCGTGCAAATCACCTTGTCTAGAGTAAAGTACAGACTTTCTAAGAAAAAAAATCACCATTCCAGATACCCATTATCTTCTTACAGGTGAATCAATCATTGTTTAGTGCACTTCTTTGGAGAAATATACTTTTCCTATATTGGCCTATGCTCTTCATCTCACATGCACCTAGAATCCACTTGGCAATTGTTCTTTTCCATACTGTGGCACCTTGAAACCACTTTCAACAGTTTTATAACATCATCAAGGGTCAAATTACAAAGTTTCAAGAGTTTTCAAGTATTAAAAACTTATTTTAAGGGTTTGAACCTAATTCAGAATTTTCCCATGACAGTCACAGGCCGAGAGCTTATTATTTTTGTTGGGAGTGTTTTAGCTTATTTAAAAGGTTAAAATGAATTTTATATGGTCTGTATTAGTTCCATACACCTTCTCCAATAATCCTCCAGGATATATCAACCTTATAAGCTTGCCAATACTCAACAACTCAGTGTCTTTTAACTGTATTTTTATAACAGTCAACAGGGTTCTTAGTTTCTTTTCAAATACAATGGTCAACATGGTTCCAAGATGATATAAAAACATTTAAACATCTAAAATACCTAAAAATTCATATGCTATATCAAAGATTACTTGATCAAACCATTTACTATGCAAAACATGCAACTTTCTTGTCTTTTCCTATACACTGTCACTTACAGGCCTGAATTCCAACTGTGGAGTTTTAAGATATCAAAAGAGATTTTTAAAGCCTGTTTCTTCTTCCTTTAGGTTTATAATTGAATTTAGACTTCTCTCCATATAATTATGAACTTCATGCAAATATTTAAACATTTATTTTCTCTTAGACAGTGGGCTGTAGTTTTTGGATGCCTGAATACCCTGTTTAGGCTTTTTATACATTCAAAGTACTTAAGATCTCTTGGTCACATCATATTGGGTTTTAACATATTCCCAACACATAAAATAACCAGAATACATGTATATTTGAAAATTTTATTTGAAGAATCATCATACACACTCACATACACACATATATATAGGCCTGTCACCAAAATTCACAAAGAAACCATATATGAAACAAATACATTCATTCTTCTTAGATCAAATAGAAGACTTACAGCTCAATATCAGATTAAGTTCTAGTGTCCCATGGCTTTCAAAGCCTTGATTTCTCCTTCACACATTCTTTGCTCCTTCTCTTCCCTTTAACATCTCTTGAATGAGGTCCTCCCTCATTGTTTCTCTTCTTTTCTCTACATTCTATCTTCTTTCCCTTGAATGAGAGGGCTTTTCCTCTCTGTCCTTCTTCAATTCTACGCCCCTCTCATCCTCTCTTCTCTTCTCCTCCTTTATAATTTTTGAATTCTTCTTTTTTTTTCTCTTTTGAAGAACTTTCCTTCCAACTTCTACGCCCAAATTGGGCTTAAGGCAACAAAAGACTATTTTTATGTTTTAACAATTTACTAAGGTTGAAAATAGTTTCAACCATTTCCCCCTGATTTCCTCAATAGCCTAACCATTAATTTTTACCTTTTTACTTTCACTTTTTTTGATAATTACATTTTAATTTCAAGGTGAAATTTTGAAATCTCAGAATTTGGAGGGAAAACCAAAATTTGAATTTTCACACTAGAATTTGAAACTATTGTAGATGCTCCTGCATCATACTCTCCCTCTAGAAAAGATTTGAATCTTAGTTCAAATTAGATGCTTCCTCCATGCTTTAGCCTTCATTCTATGCCTTGATCCCAAAGTCTTGTTGCCAATACCAATGTTTGTCTTTGATAGTCTTTGTTTTTCATCTTGCTTTTCTTCCTCTTCTAGTATGTTCTTCTCCTCATCTCTTTGTCAGCTGCCAGCTCCTGCTTCCATGCTTCTTCATCTTTATATATGTCTTCTAGATATTCTTGTTGTTCTTCTTGTTTCATGAGCTTCTTCAATGACTCATGTATGTCATTCACTTCAGCAACCTTCATACCTGCATACAAAACATTCAAAGCCACCTTAGTAGAAAACATTTGAGGCCATGAAACCTCTTGGCTGCCTCCCTGCTCTTGTTCCTTGATCAAAAATGCCTTGACCTCTTCACTCTTCTGTTCTTTTCTTGATTCACTCTTCCTAATGGTGTCTTCACCATGGCTTGTACCTTCCTTCATCTCTCTTTAATTACCAAACAGCTCTTCTAACATCTTCAACTCTTCCTTTAGTAAGCTTTCATCTATCTCACCATCTTCATCAAACTTGGGCTGATCACTCACAAGGCTTACTTGTCCTTTACCTCTTATTTCATCTTTTCTTAGCTTTTCTTCACAATAACAAACTTCTTCATCAACATCAATATACTTATCAAAAACAATTGAAGCACCCTTACCTTGTGTCTCCTTGCTTTCTTCAATCTCTGTTTGAAGCCATCTTGTTTTTTCTTGCCTCAATTCATTTTCCATCCTCTTGGAACTCTCTCCTTGCTATATATTAGTTTTCATAGACATTTTCCATTCCTCATTTCTCTTGAATTGATCATTAAATAATTCAAACACATCATCATAAACCAATTGTTTACGTTTTACCTCTTTGGTATACCTCTCAAGCATCCTGTATTCATGGAATGCTTCTTCCATACTCACCATCTCTCTTTCATTCTCTTGGCTGCTGGAATCACATTCAATCCTCTTCCATTGACTTCTTGGTGTTGCTATCTCAATACTCACATCTTTTCTCTTTGCCTTCTTAGGCACCCATATTTGTTTCTCCTTCTTACCATTTCTCTTCTCAAGCCATGTAGGCATCTTGCATCCTTGCTCTTGTACTAGCACCTCCTCTTGCTTGGAAGTTTGCTTCATCCACAATTTAGGCATCAAATATCCATGGTTAATTGGAAACTTCACCTTTCTCTTTGCTTCTCTAACATGCATGTCAACAATTTCATGCTTATAAGACAAATCAATTTTTGAATTCACCTTTAACTCCTTAATGGGCTGCTCCATTAATTCTTTGACTTGCATAACTTTTTGATTATTTGTGCTTTCTTCTTTCTTTATGCTTGGCTGCTCTCTTTCTTCTTCTTGGCCTTCAATGGCATCATGGAATTCAGCTTCATCTTCCATCTCTTCTCTTTCTTGTATGGAATCATCAACACCTTTCTTATGCATTAACCAATGCATCTCTTCTTCTTTATCAACAGTAGCAAACTCTCTTCTCTTTCCTCTTACACATTCACTTGTGTACTTAGTGTCTTCTCTTGCACCAATCTCTTCACTCTCTAAGGCCCTTCTCTTGACCTTCACAAGGCTGCTCATACCTACAATTACCCACTCAAAAATAGCATTAGAAATAAAAAAAAGAGACCATAATGTCTCCATGAGTGTCCTCTTCATCAACACTCTCATCTTCTCAAGTGCTCTTCCTGGCACTTCATCAGTTCTTTCTTCTCTCTTGTTCTCCTCAATGATAACCTTCTTCACAACTTCTTCCTCTTGCTGCTCACTTGGCAACCTTCTTACCTTCTTCAAGCCTCTATGGGCTTCTCTCTTCATGGCAATCTCATTTTACCTTCTCCTCTTCCTTAGGAGATCTATTGGCCACTTCAACTTCCTCCTTATTGTCCATACCCATGCTTGCTTATCCATCTGAATCCAAGACTCATATTCATCTTTAACCTTAGCTAACTCTCTCTTCAAATTAGCAATCTCTTTATCAAGTACAAAACTATCCATACATTTGATGCTTGCTTTCTTCTTGGTGCCCTCATATACCTTGTTGCTCTGCAGTGCCTTCAACAATACCTCCATCTCTGAGATCCTCACCCAAGTATTTTCCACCTTGGTCTCTTGATCCCTTGTCTCACCCAAGCCTTTTCTCCTTGACTGTTCTTTTGACAATCTCCTTGATCTCACCTAGGCATTTTGCATCCTAGTCTTTTGATCCTTTTCACAATCCTGCAGCAACTCTTATACAACACTTCATCAAATAAAAATCATAAATCCAAGCTTACCTTACTTTGGATCTTTTTCTTGAGCATCCACTATGCTCTCTTACTTTTGAGCTCTCCAAGATTCAAACTCCATCTTTTACCTCACTTAAGTCTATTTCACCTTAGTCTTTTGGCAAACTATCCAAGCTTCTTCTTGGATCTTCAATAAGCCTTCCTTGGCTTATTCTCTTCTTAAGCCTCAATGGCTTGACTGTCTTGAACCTTAAAATTCTTCACTTGATTGCTTCTCAACACAATAACTCAAATCAAATATCAAAATTATTCATACCTTTTCTCCCCAGGGTCTCCTAATGCTTAGTCCTGCTGATCCTCTTACCAAATCCTATAACAACTCATTAGAAATCATAACCATCAACAAATTAACAATTCCCAAGAGCTTCAAGCTCTGATACCAAATGATGTAAACTATCCTTACACTGCTCTGAAACCATCAACAAACTGATACAAACCTATCTAGATCATTCATTCCTTGTAGCCTTATTTTCCCTATTTATTGGCCATAAATCCTTGTTAGTTAACTAAATAATGAAATTATAACTATTTATGGATACCCATTAGGCTCTTCTATAACATACTGAAAAATCTCCTAAGGTTACTTTGTACAAAATTGTACTTTCTTCTTTAGGCCCTGTTTCAATTAGCCCTCCTTCCATGCAAATCACCTTGTCTAGAGTAAAGTACAGACTTTATAAGAAAAAAAAACACCATTCCAGATACCCATTATCTTCTTACAGATTAATCAATCATTTTTTAGTGCACTTCTTTGGAGAAATATACTTTTCCTATATTGGCCTATGCTCTTCATCTCACATGCACCTATAATCCACTTGGCAATTGTTCTTTTCCATAATTTTCCATACTGTGGCACCTTGAAACTACTTCCAAAATTTTTATAACATCATCAAGGGTCAAATTACAAATTTACAAGATTTTTCAAGCTTTAAAACTCATTTTAAGGGTTTGAACCTAATTCAGAATTTTTCCATGACAGTCACAGGCCGAGAGCTTATTATTTTTGCTGGGAGTTTTTTAGCTTATTTCAAAGGTTCAAATAAATTTTATAGGGTCTGTATTAGTTCCCTACACATTCTCAAATTATCCTCCAGGCTATATCAACCTTCTAAGCTTGCCAATACTCAACAACTCAGTGTCTTTTGATTGTATTTTTATAACAGTCAATAGGGTTCTTAGTTTCTTTTCAAATACAATGGTCAATAGGGTTACAAGATGATATAAAAACATGTCAACATATAAAATACATCCCAATTCATATGCTATATCAAGGATGACTTGATCAAACCATTTACTATGCAAAACATGCAACTTTCTTGTCTTTTCCTATACACTGTCACCTATAGGCCTGAATTCCAACTGTGGAGTTTTAAGATATCAAAAGAGATTTTTAAAGCCTGTTTATTCTACCTTTAGGTTTATACTTGAATTTATACTTCTCTCCATATAATTATGAACTTCATGCAAACATTTATACATAGATTTTATCTTAGACAGTGGGCTGTAGTTTTTGGATGCCTGAATACCCTGTTTAGGCCTGTTTAGGCTTTTTATACATTCAAAGTACTTAAGATCTATTGGTCACGTCATATTGGGTTTTAATTTGTTTGAAAAACATAAAATAACTAGTATACATGTATCTTTCACAATGTTATTTGAGTAATCATCATACACACTCACATACACACATATATATAGGCATGTCACCAAAATTCACAAAGAAACCATATATGAAACAAATACATTCATTCTTCTTAGATCAAATAGAATACTTACAGCTCGATATCAGATTATGTTCCAATGTCCCATGGCTTTCAAAGCCTTGCTTTCTCCTTCACACATTCTTTGCTCCTTCTCTTCCCTTTAACATCTCTTGAATGAGGTCCTCCCTCATTGTTTCTCTTCTTTTCTCTACATTCTATCTTCATTCCCTTAAATGAGAGGGCTTTTCCTCTCTATCCTTCTTCACTTCTATGCTCCTCTCATCCTCTCTTCTCTTCTCCTCCTTTCTCCTTTTTGAATTCTTATTTTTTTTTCTCTTTTGAAGAACTTTCCTTCCAACTTCTACGCCCAAATTGGGCTTAAGGCAACAAAAGAATATTTTTAAGTTTTAACAATTTACTAAGGTTGAAAATAGTTTCAACCATTTACCGCTGATTTCCTCAATAGCATAAGCATTAATTTTTACCTTTCTACTTTCACCTTTTTTGATAATTACATTTTACTTTCAAGGTGAAATTTTGAAATCTCAGAATTTGGAGGGAAAACCAAAATTTGAATTTTCACACTAGAATTTGAAACTATTGTAGATGCTCCTGCATCATACTCTCCCTCTAGAAAAGATTTGAATCTTAGTTCAAATTAGATGCTTCCTCCATGCTTTAGCCTTCATTCTATGCCTTGATCCCAAGGTCTTGTTGCCAATACCAATGCTTGTCTTTGATAGTCTTTGTTTTTCATCTTGCTTTTCTTCCTCTTCTAGTATGTTCTTCTCCTCATCTCTTTCTCAGCTGCCAGCTCCTGCTTCCATGCTTCTTCATCTTTATATATGTCTTCCAGATATTCTTGTTGTTCTTCTTGGCTCATGAGCTTCTTCAATGACTCATGTATGCCATTCACTTCAGAAACCTTCATACCTGCATAGAAAACATTCAAAGCCAACTTAGTAGAAAACATTTGAGGCCATGAAACCTCTTGGCTGCCTCCATGCTCTTGTTCCTTGATCAAAACTGCCTTGACCTCTTCACTCTTCTGTTCTTTTCTTTCTTCACTCTTCCTAATGGTGTCTTCACAATGGCTTGTACCTTCCTTCATCTCTCTTGAATTACCAAACAGCTCTTTTAACATCTTCAACTCTTCCTTTAGTAAGCTTTCATCTATCTCACCATCTTCATCAAACTTGAACTGATCACTCACAAGGCTTACTTGTCCTTTACCTCTTATTTCATCTTTTCTTAGCTTTTCTTCACAATAACCAACTTCTTCATCAACATCAATATACTTATCAAAAACAATTGAAGCACCCTTACCTTGTGTCTCCTTGCTTTCTTCAATCTCTGTTTGAAGCCATCTTGTTTTTTCTTGCCTCAATTCATTTTCCATCCTCTTGGAACTCTCTCCTTGCTATATATTAGTTTTCATAGACATTTTCCATTCCTCATTTCTCATGAAATGATCATTAAATAATTCAAACACATCATCATAAACCAATTTTTTACCTTTTACCTCTCTGGTATACCTCTCAAACGTCCTATCTTCATGGAGTGCTTCTTCCATACTCACCATCTCTCTTTCATTCTCTTGGCTGCTGGAATCACCTTCAATGCTCTTCCATTAACTTCTTGGTGTTGCTATCTCAATACTCACATATTTTCTCTTTGCCTTCTTAGGCACCCATATTTGTTTCTCCTTCTTACCATTTCTCTTCTCAAGCTATATAGGCATCTTGCATCCTTGCTCTTGTACTAGCACCTCCTCTTGCTTGGAAGTTTGCTTCATCGACAATTTAGGCATCACATATCCATGGTTAATTGGAAACTTCACCTTTCTCTTTGCTTCTCTAACATGCATATCAACAATTTCATGCTTATAAGACAAATCAGTTTTTGAACTCACCTTTACCTCCTTAATGGGCTGCTCCATTAATTCTTTGACTTGCATAACTTTTTGATTATTTGTGCTTTCTTCTTTATTTATGCTTGGCTGCTCTCTTTCTTCTTCTTGGCCTTCAATGGCATCATGGAATTCAGCTTCATCTTCCATCTCTTCTCTTGCTTGTATGGAATCATCAACACCTTTCTTATGCATTAACCAATGCATCTCTTCTTCTTTATCAACAGTAGCAAACTCTCTTCTCTTTCCTCTTACACATTCACTTGTGTACTTAGTGTCTTCTCTTGCACCAATCTCTTCATTCTCCAAGGCCCTTCTCTTGACCTTCACAAGGCTGCTCATACCTGCAATTACCCACTCAAAAACAACATTAGAAATAAAAACAAGAGACCGTAATGTCTCCATGAGTGTCCTCTTCACCAACACTCTCATCTTTTCAAGTGCTCTTCCTGGCACTTCATCTGTTCTTTCTTCTCTCTTGTTCTCCTCAATGATAACCTTCTTCACAACTTCTTCCTCTTGCTGCTCACTTAGCAACCTTCTTACCTTCTTCAAGCCTCTATGGGCTTCTCTCTTCATGGCAATCTCATTTTGTCTTCTCCTCTTCCTTAGGAGATCTATTGGCCACTTCAACTTCCTCCTTATTGGCCATACCCATGCTTGCTGATCCATCTGAATCCAAGACTCATATTCATCTTTAACCTTAGCTAACTCTCTCTTCAAATTAGCAATCTCTTTATCAAGTACAAAACTATCCATACCTTTGATGCTTGCTTTCTTCTTGGTGCCCTCATATACCTTATTGCTCTGCAGTGCCTTCAATAATACCTCCATCTCTGAGATCCTCACCCAAGTATTTTCCACCTTGGTCTCTTGATCCCTTGTCTCACCCAAGCCTTTTCTCCTTGACTGGTCTTTTGACAATCTCCTTGATCTCACCTAGGCGTTTTGCATCCTAGTCTTTTGATCCTTTTCACAATCTTGTATTAAGTCTTATACAACACTTCATGAAATACAAATCATAAATCCAAGCTTACCTTGCTTTGGATCTTTTTCTTGAGCATCCACTATGCTCTCTTACTTTTGAGCTCTCCAAGCTTCAAACTCCATCTTTTACCTCACCTAAGTCTATTTCACCTTAGTCTTTTGGCAAACTATCCAAGCTTCTTCTTGGATATTCACTAAGCCTTCCTTGGCCTATTCTCTTCTTAAGCCTCAATGGCTTGACTGTCTTGAACCTTAGAATTCTTCACTTGATTGCTTCTCAACACAATAACTCAAATCAAATATCAAAATTATTCATACCTTTTCTCCCCAGGGTCTCCTAATGCTTAGTCCTGCTGATCCTCTTAACAAATACTATAACAACTCAATATAAATTATAACCATCAACAAATTAACAATTCCCAAGAGCTTGAAGCTCTGATACCAAATTATGTAAACTATCCTTACACTGCTCTGAAACCATCAACAAACTGATACAAACCTATCTAGATCATTCATTCCTTGTAGCCTTATTTTCCCTATTTATTGGCCATAAATCCTTGTTAGTTAACTCAATCATGAAATTATAACTATTTATGGATACCCATTAGGCTCTTCTATAACATACTAAAAAATCTCCTAAGGTTACTTTGTACGAAATTGTACTTTCTTCTTTAGGCCCTGTTTCAATTAGCCCTCCTTCCATGCAAATCACCTTGTCCAGAGTAAAGTACGGACTTTATAAGAAAAAAAAACACCATTCCAGATACCCATTATCTTCTTATAGATTAATCAATCATTTTTTAGTGCACTTCTTTGGAGAAATATACTTTTCCTATATTGGCCTATGCTCTTCATCTCACATGCACCTATAATCCACTTGGAAATTGTTCTTTTCCATACTTTTCCATACTGTGGCACCTTGAAACCAATTCCAAAATTTTTATAACATCATCAAGGGTCAAATCACAAATTTTCAAGAGTTTTAAAGCTTTAAAACTCATTTTAAGGGTTTGAACCTAATTCGTAATTTTTCCATGACAATCACAGGCCGAGAGCTTATTATTTTTGTTGGGAGTGTTTTAGCTTATTTCAAAGGTTAAAATAAATATTATAGGGTCTGTATTAGTTCCCTACACCTTCTCAAATCATCCTCCAGGCTATATCAACCTTCTAAGCTTTCCAATACTCAACAACTCAGTGTCTTTTGACTGTATTTTTATAACAGTCAATAGGGTTCTTAGTTTCTTTTCAAACACAATGGTCAACAGGGTTCCAAGATGATATAAAAACATGTCAACATATAAAATACCTCCAAATTCATATGATATATCAAGGATGACTTGATCAAACCATTTACTATGCAAAACATGCAACTTTCTTGTCTTTTCCTATACACTGTCACCTACAGGCCTGAATTCCAACTGTGGAGTTTTAAGATATCAAAAGAGATTTTTAAAGCCTGTTTATTCTTCCTTTAGGTTTATACTTGAATTCATACTTCTCTCCATATCATTATGAACTTCATGCAAACATTTATACATTGATTTTATCTCAGACAATGGGCTGTTGTTTTTGGATGCCTGAATACCCTGTTTAGGCCTGTTTAGGCTTTTTAAAAATTCAAAGTACTTAAGATCTCTTGGTCACGTCATATTGGGTTTTAATTTGTTCACAAAATATAAAATAACTAGTATACATGTATCTTTCACAATTTTCTTTGAATAATCATCATACACACTCACATACACACATATATATAGGCATGTCACCAAAATTCACAAAGAAACCATATATGAAACAAATACATTCATTCTTCTTAGATCAAATAGAATACTTACAGCTCAATATCAGATTATGTTCCAATGTCCCATGGCTTTCAAAGCCTTGCTTTCTCCTTCACACATTCTTTGCTCCTTCTCTTCCCTTTAACATCTCTTGAATGAGGTCCTCCCTCATTGTTTCTCTTCTTTTCTCTACATTCTATCTTCATTCCCTTGAATGAGAGGGATTTTCCTCTCTATACTTCTTCACTTCTATGCCCCTCTCATCCTCTCTTCTCTTCTCCTCCTTTCTCCTATTTGAATTCTTCTTTTTTTTTCTCTTTTGAAGAACTTTCCTTCCAACTTCTACTCCCAAATTGGGCTTAAGGCAACAAAAGACTATTTTTAAGTTTTAACAATTTACTAAGGTTGAAAATAGTTTCAACCATTCCCCCTGATTTCCTCAACAGCCTAACCATTAATTTTTACCTTTTTACTTTCACTTTTTTTGATAATTACATTTTACTTTCAAGGTGAAATTTTGAAATCTCACAATTTGGGGGGAAAACCAAAATTTGAATTTTCACACTAGAATTTGAAACTATTGTAGATGCTCTTGCATCAAAACTTTGGTAGAATATTAAGTGTTTGATGAGCACAAATAATATGGTCCTTATGACTTAAAATAAAAAAACACATCATGTTTCAAAGGAACTTAAAGTTGAGAAAGCTTTGGTGATCCCAAATGATAAGATTAAAGACTATCAAATGGACATGTTAAAGTGAAAGTAGGATATAAATTCAAGAAAGTCTATTAGAAATATATATGGAGTGTTAATGATATATAAAAGTGATACATTTGTAGTTAGTATAAGCCCAAAAGCTAGTAAGTCATTTGACTATCTAC